>PVIC010009637.1:0-44984 GCA_004025085.1 Thryonomys swinderianus
CTCAGCAATCCTCCTGCCTCTGCCTCCCAAGTGCTGGGATGACAGGCATGAGCCACCATGCCTGGCCCTGTGGTATGTGGTATTGATGGCTGGTGGGCATGATCCTCTACACCCAGTATTGTATGTGGTCATTGGGGATTGAACTCAGGACCTTGGGCTTGCGAGGCAGGCACTGGAACCACTGAGCTAAATCTCCAGCCCCTATTTGACCTTTTTTGCTTCTTCATAAGATACAGTCTTAGTACTAGATTCCACAATGCCATTATAGTTGTTTCTTAAACCAGCTCTGGTTGCACTGGGGCTTTGCTAGACCTTTTAATAGTTCCCTGTTGTCTGCCTCTCTGGGTTCTTTTATTTAGCTCACATTTACTTAGCACCTTCTATGAAGACATAAACTGTTCTGTTGGAAACATAGCTCAAAAACAGTTTATATTCTGTTCTCTGAACATCTCATGCTTCTTTGTGCTTCAGTTAATGATCTAAGTTGTCTCTTGATTCATTTCCTCATCTCTGCCATCAGTATTAGACCAGATCGGCCCAGCCTCATGCTTAGGAAGCACTCTGTTGACTGGTATCTCTTGTTTCTTTTCTGTGTAGACTCATTTAACAGACATTTGAGTTTCTTCTATGTGCCAGGTATTCCGTTAGTTACTGGGAATATAAAGATTAGCAAGAATCAGTTTCTCATTTTTAAGAACTCACAACCTAGTGAGAATGATTGACAATCATTGGAGTAAGAACTCTGGCATCATCATTCCAAGATCCGTAAGAGGTTGGGCATGGTGCTGATTCCAGCATTCCAGGGAGGCTGAGCTATGAAACTTGAAAGTTGAAGCCCAACCTGGATGACTTAGTGAGACCTTGGCTCAAAAAAACTTTTGAAAGGGTAGGGGCTGTAGCTCAGTTGAAGACCCTGTGTTCATTCCCCATTACTAAAAAAAAAAGAAAAAAACCTGTAGGAGATATATGTATGCATATAAGAGAGAGGATAGTCACAGAAAGCTTCCCAGAAGAATCCAAGTAGAACCCAAAAGACAAGTGTTATAGTTTATTTGGTGTTTGTTTGAAGTGTGGCATAATAGGAAACGGGAGGGGAAAGTCTTTGGCAAAGCCAGCTGGAAGTTTCCAACAGTGACCTCAGACATGGAATTCAGGGACCAGGGCACAGTCCAGGGAGACAGTGTAAGTATATAGCCTTGTGTTCCAAAGGCTGTTGGAGAAATCCAGGTAAGAAATGGTAGTACTTGAACTAAAAAGATGAGGAAAGGGTTTGTTTTATTTTTAGTAAAGTGGTAAAATGACAAGCCTGTGCTTTGTAGTCAGAGGGAGATGAGGACTGCAGAGAAGAAGCTACATCCAGGAAATGAAGGTTTCTGACTTGGGCAGAAATGCCGTAGATACTACTGTTCACCAGGATCCAAGAATACGGAAAAGGAACGAAACTGATTTAGAGAAAGAAAACGGAGTCAGAAATGTGTCTTCAAATCAAGAATGAGCTCTAGTTAGAAACATAGATCTTGAAGTAATTAGCAAAAAGAAAGTGATTAAACTCTTTGGAATGTGGATAGCTGTCCATTAATTGAAAATATTAATTAGCTCTCTAGCATATCCTGCACTGTTGGGGGGGTCTCAGGACTGAAGAGGATGAAGGTGTGATCCCTGGTAATACGGGATGAATCTTTTTTTTTTTTTTTTTTTTGCTTTTTGAGACAGAGTCTCGCTTTGTAGTTCAGGCTGGCCCTGAGCTCACTATGGTGCCCAGGCAAGCCGCCCGCAAACTCAGCAATCCTCCTGTCTCTGCCTCCCGAGTGCTGGGACTACAGGCGTGAGCCACCACGTCCTGCATTGTGGTATGCGGTGTTGATTGTTGGTGGGCGTGTCTCCACGCCCAACATTATATGTGGTTACTGGGGATCGAACTCAGGACCTTGCGCTTGCGAGGCAGACGCTGGAACCACTGAGCTAACCCTCCGGCCCACGGGGTGAACTTTTACTTAGATACAGAGTACTTAGAACCAAGTATTAACTAAATACTTGTACCGAGTCCTTAATCTTAGTTGACTTCAGTACAAGTGTAAGTGGGAAGACTGGGCAGGTATTCCTGAGGCACTAGTGTTTAAACTTAGTCCTAAAGAGTAAAACAGTAGGTGAAGATGGATCTTAGTGCAGACAACCCGACCTTCTCTAGAGACAGACAGCACGAGTAGACTCAGTCTCCACGGAGGAGGTGAGGTTGGATGGCGGCCAGGACTCAACTAAGGGTTTGGGGCTTCATCCCGAGGGTGTGCGGAACCATGTGGGGGTTTGAAGCTAGAGAGTACGTGTGTGATACGCATTGCTTTGGCTGTGAGCTCTGAGTGCCTAAGGTGGCAAAAACCTGTTGTAGTCGTCCAGGAAAGCAGAGATGAGACTGAACAGGGACTTGATGATAAGCCTCGAGGAACAGGAAGGGCTCTTAAAGGGAAGGAAAATTGGCAGAAAAGATAGTAAGAAACCTAGAAAAATAAATCATGGAAGACCAGAGTGGAAAGTCTGTCAGCAAAACAGTACTGAACAGTGGGTTAAAAACTAAGTCCGTTGAAGTTAGCAGTTTGAGGGCCATTGATACCTCAGTTTCTATAGCATGGATAGACAAACCAAAAGAATTAAAAAACAAATTGGATGTTACAAAAAAAATACAGTCAAGGGGCCGGAGGGTTAGCTCAGTGGTTCCGGTGCCAGCCTCGCAAGCGCAAGGTCCTGAGTTCGATCCCCGGTAACCACATAGAATGCTGGTTGTGGAGACACGCCCACCAACAATCAACACCGCATACCACAATGCAGGACGTGGTGGCTCACGCCTGTCATCCCAGCACTCGGGAGGCAGGGACAGGAGGATTGCTGAGTTCACGGCAGCTTGCCTGGGCACCATAGTGAGCTCAGGGCCAGCCTGAACTACAAAGCGAGACCCTGTCTCAAAAGCAAAAAAAAAAACAGTCAAGTAATATGGATAATTTTTCCAAGAGGCTTAGCTTTGAAGAGAAAAAAGGCAAACAAAATAGGATTGAAGGGTTGTATCTTTTAATGTTTTACTTACAATTTTTTGAGTCAAGAGCTGCATGCAGTTTTAAAAACTAAATCCTGTAAAAGGATTTGTATAGAAGTCTTTGACCCTGTGAACCACTTCCAGTATTTCTTAATGTCTTGTAGAACATTTATAGCTCAATGTTTCATTATTTTACTTTTTTTTTTTTTTTTTTTTTTTGAGACAGGGTCTTGCTTTGTAGTTTAGGCTGGCCCTGAGCTCACTATGTAGCCCAGGCAAGCCTCAAACTCAGCAATCCTCCTGCCTCTGCCTCCCGAGTGCTGGGATGACAGGTGTGAGCCACCACACCCGGCACTGTGGTATGTGGTGTTGATGGCTGGTGGGCGTGAGTCACCATGCCCAGCATTGCATGTGATTACTGGGATCGAACTCAGGACCTTGGGCTTGTGAGGCAGGCGCCGGAACCACTGAGCTAAATCTCTGGCCCCCACATTATATTACTTTTTAAAAAGAGAATTTTACATGCTCCTCAGAAACAGGAGTAGTGGAGAAACTGAAAAGATGGGAGGAAAACGATGGAGAAAGTTTGTCTTTTTGACTGTCTCTGTACTTTGACTTATCTGTTCTGTATCCCCCAGAAAGCTGGAATTTGGAAACAAACATATGCTACTGAAAGTGCTGGAAGGAAGTAGTGGGAAAGAGGCCTTGAGCAAAGTATAGGAATTCTAAAATAGCCAGTTTATGAAGTAACAATACTGTCTGGGGAAACAGGTTGTTAATGTTAGGAGCTCACATTGGGGGTCTAGTTGAACTCAGTGCATGTACATTAGTCGTATTACTCCTGGTGCTGTGTGGTTCTTCTGCAGTAGTGTTCATTACTTCGCTTCTTCATACAGAGTAATTTCTACAGTACAACTCATGGAAACAGCTCCTCCAAAGGACTCTCCCAGGATCATATTAGTCACTTCTCATGGTAGAATCTGTAACCCCCATCTTACAATCCCTTTCTCTTGTCAGTCACTAGTATTTAACCCGGTGACTTCCTGCTGCCCATCATAGCTCTCAGCTGTGCTCACAGAGGACCACTGGTGTTTTCTCCATCAGGTTTGGGCTGTTCTTCCAATTTGGAATGTAATGATTATTTCATAATTGGCAGAAAAGAATAGCTAATAGGACAACAGGAAAATTTTTGTCCTGGTGGATAGTAATTTTTAAAGCATGGGTGTTTGCTATCACCTATGGGGTATAGACAGTGAACAGATGTCCAAATATTGGCAAACCATGAGTGCAGTGTCCAAGTTAAGATTGACAGGTTGTATTATTTTAAGAATTCATACAGTTAGTTATGACTTTCATGCCACATATATGCTGGTAGTTATATTTTTGGTTATATATTCAGAAACATTAAGTCAGAAACTGCCCTGAGATGATGTGCAGTTGTGTTTATTCTGAAATTATAAAGAATAAAATTCTGGGCCGGAGGGTTAGCTCATTGGTTCTGGTGCCTGCCTCGCAAGCACAAGGACCTGAGTTCGATCCCCGGTAACCACATATAATGCTGGCCAACAATCAACACCGCATACCCCAATGCCGGACGTGGTGGCTCACGCCTGTCATGCCAGCACTCAGAAGGCAGGGACCAGGAGGATTGCTGAGTTCGCGGCGGCTTGCCTGGGCACCATAGTGAGCTCAGGGCCAGCCTGAACTACAAAAGTGAGACCCTGTCGCAAAAAAAAAATAAATAAATAAAATAAAATAAAATAAAATTCTATCCCTTCTCACAAGTAGTTTATAATTTAAATTAGAAATTGGAACAGAAGGGAGTTAGTGATCGTTTCATGGGGCACAGATGTTACATAGAAGAGGTGATGTCTGAAGGTTTCAAAAGATGGTTAGAAAAAAACAAGTAGGTTTTCTGTCACATGTAAAAACTTGAGACTGAACTAATTGTTCAGAAAGCAAATTAGACCATTTTAACTTGGGAGAACTTTGAGGACAAAGCAGCAGAAGGGTACGAAGAACAGTGACATGTCCCGGAACCGAGTGACAGTTCACTGTGGCAGGAAGGCAGCAGGCGAGTGAGGCCGTGGGGGAGGCTGAGCCAGAGAGGCAGAAACACCAATTTAAGAATGCCGGTTGCGGCTCACGCCTGTCGTCCAGCACTCGGGAGGCAGAGGCAGGAGGACTGCGGAGTTCGAGGCGCGCCTGGGCTACAGAGTGAGCTCAGGGCCGGCCTGCACCACAAAGCAAGACCCTGTCTCAGAAACAAAACAAAAGAAAGGCTGTCTGTTGTTATAATAGCAGGTTTGGGCTTTATTCTGTATGTACTGCAGGAAATAGTGATTTTCGAGGAAGAAAGCAATAGAATAAGTGGTTCTATGGATTTTTTTAGTTTAAAAAATTACACTAGTCAAGGAGGGCAGATGACAGTTTTATACAAGCAGTCTGTCTCCAGGCCGGAGGGTCAGCTCAGTGGTTCTGGTGCCTGCCTCGCAAGCGCAAGGTCCTGAGTTTGATCCCCGGTAACCACGTACAATGCTGGGCGTGGAGACTCGTGCCCACCAGCCATCAGTACCACACACCACGGTGCCGGGTGTGGTGGCTCACGCCTGTCATCCCAGCACTCGGGAGGCAGAGGCAGGAAGATTGCTGAGTTCCAGGCTTGCCTGGGCTACATAGTGAGCTGAGGGCCAGCCTGAACTACAAAGCGAGACCCTGTCTCAAAAAAAAAAAACAACAAAAACAAAAGTCTGTCTCCAAAGAAGCCTCTGATGAGTTAGATTGAGAAGGAATTGAAATTGTCTTCTTGATCTTCAGCTTCTATAAGTAGGTAGAGATGCAGCAGAGAAAAATCAGTTTGGGAAGGACACTGGTAATTACGAAGTGGACAGATTGCTTTAGGAACCTTGTGGACATCACATAGGCTACTAGATATTATATAACATTTGGGGTTCCAGATGAAGTTTGGAGATAATCAGCATATGAGGAAGAGTTTAAGTCGCTCTGGAATCCTGTGGTTGCCCACATAGAGCCTTTAGAGCAGGATCCTTAACCTGAAATGCAGATGTTCTGAAATAACTCAAAGTGTTACAGAAGTGATGTTATGGGATTCAGGGCTCCATCAGTTTTCTAAAGGGGTAGACGGTTGTTGAGTATGAAAAGGGGCAGAGGACAAAGCCCTGGGTACCTGTAGTGTTTAAATGACAGAGGAAGCGCTCCACGCAGAGAATGATGGTAGTGAAGCCTGGGACAGGGTCAGCAAAGGGGCTGCAACACAGTACTGAAGAATTCATTGGCTTGGCAGTTAGAAATCAGTAAAGTCATTACTGATTAGCAAGGTGGACTTCAGAGTGTGTTATTCAGTGAAGTTCCCCCGAAACACGTGGTTTCTAAGAATTGTGAGTGTCATTGGCCAACAGTAAGGTTCAGATGACCCAGCCAAGTGTTCAGGGTGCCTGGAGTTTGCTCTCAATATAGTCGTTTCATCTTGATTCAGCCTTCTAAACTGTAAAACTAGATAAATCCGTCTCTTAGCTGTTTCTGAACACTTTGTACAATCTTAGCTTCAAGCTTTTGCTTGTGCTTCTCATTCTGCCTGCCACGTTCCCTTCCCAACAAATTCAGTCTTTCCAGTTCTGCTTTCTGTTCACTTTCTGATCATCTGACTTATGTTGATGTCCCTCTTTACCTCCTAGTGGTATTGATTATTTTGGCATTTAAAGTTGTGCCTGCCCTTGCTATTTCTTTCACATTATCACCTTCTTTTCCTAAGAGTTTTATTCCTAAAGGCTTATAATACTTCATCATTCTTTTTAGTTACCAAACATTCATATACTTAGTATAGATACTAAAATATCTTAATGAATTTTAACTGATGTCACATTAATGGGGGAGAATGTTTTTTAAGAAGAAATTTATATAAATATATTGCAAATTATATGAGTAATTGTAGATCACTATTAACACTGAATTCCATTTCTGTAGGTAATCAAGAGTTGTGTCTCAGACTAAGATAGTGATATACAACCTTACAAGGCTTTTTTTGAAATTTTAGGGGGATTTTTCGTTTGTTTGTGTGTCTGTGACAGGATCACGCTTATAGCTCCAGCTGGCCTTGAAGTCCCTATGTCATCTAGCCTTGAATTTGCAGTAGTCGACCAACCTCAGCCTCCCAAGTGCTGAGATAACAAGAATTCACCACCACACCTGGCTGACATTTTAAGCTTTTTAAATTAAATTTATTTCACCAGTCAGTGATTTTGTGTGTGTGTATGTGTGTGTGTGTGTGTGTGTGTGTGTGTAAACATGCTTTTCAAAATGGAAGAATATTTTTGGGTTTTAAGTAAAATATGGATATAAAAGACAAGTCTACAAACCAGAAATAAAATATTGCTGACATTTGTATACGTTTTTGCCAGAGCCATTCATGTTTTCTAAGCAAGTTAGTATCCATAAATTAGGTAGGTTTCAACATGATTAACATAAAATCTAGTTACATAAAATGCAGTTGAGTCATCAAAGGTTAAACAACACAGTAAATTGTTTTGAGTTAAATGCAGTGATAGACTTCAGTCTTTAGTCACATTGGTGATAATTTAATCATCTCGCTTAAAGCCAGTATTCCTTTCTTTGTTCTCTGGCAACATTTGGAGTAATTCAGGGAGATGGCAAGAAATGCTCACAGGCAGTGGGGAAAGAAGACAGGTTATATTGTTTTATTCTGGCAACAGAAATTGGAATTGAGGGAACTAGACGTGCTAGAGACCGCCAGATGAATCTCATACCTGCTTCAGTGTAACGGGCACCTGCTAACAGTCGTCCCCAGCAAGAAGAAGAAATCTTTCAACCTTAGGCTCAGTTTACACATGTTTCAGTGTACATCTGGGGGGCCTTTTTGGTGTGTGAAAAAGTGTGTATTTCATGGAAATTAACAATTTTTATGCATATTCCCAGGCTGTAATTTCTTATTTTGAGTGAGGATTGAACCCAAGGCCTCATGCATCCTAGGCAACTGCACTAAGCTACAGCTCCTTTTCTTGTTGATTTTTTTTTTTTTTTTTTTTGAGAAAGAGATTCAATAACTTGGCTAGGCTGGCCTCAAATTTACAGACCTCCTGCCTTCGTCTCTCAAAGAGCTGGTAGGTATTACAGCAGTATGTGCCACCACATCCAGCAATTTCAATATTTGTGATATAAAAAACAAATCTTTTTCAAAAAAGAAGCAAAATTTTTTAAATTCATAAGTCTTACTGCTTATTGAGTTGACTATCATAAAACATTAAAATGCAGATATATAGTTGGGGCGGGCATGCAGCTTAGTAGTAAAGTGCTTGCCTAGTATTCAGGAAGCCCTGGGTTGGATTGTCAGTACTAAAAAACAAAGGAAGAAACCTAATACAGAAGTACAGACAATGGGGATAGAATAAGCTCATCATGAGTGTGTCACTGTAATCTTTAGTCCAGTTTGTGCCTCAGGAATATGCCAAGAACTGTTGGCTATCTATTCCTCCCAGGTCATCCATCACTGATAAATCATGAACGGGGGGACAGGGGCTACTGCTCTGTCCGAGCTCTTGCCTAGCGTGCTTCTGGACTTGAGTGCAATCTCAGCACCAGGAGAAAAATGGACATTAAAGCAGCTGTTCTGTACACATCCTTACTTCGTATAAAGTCTTCAGTCAAATTTTGAGTAAAACAAATTTATCTTGTTTTTTCAGTATTCATGAGTTAAATGATAATTAAAATCTGTCAACTAGCGTTTAATCACTTTATATTATTTCAGAGCTTCTTTCACCTAAGGCATGTGTTAAATAGTCCACAGTGAAAATAATTCACTTTTTTAAAAAGTGAATGAAAAAATTTATTATACCTAATTGCTGGTTTTGGGGTTTTTGTTTTGCAGTGCTGAGGATTGAACCCAGGGCCTTTGGACTGAGCTAGTCCATTGTTCTGTTTCATTTTGTAGACATGGTCTTACTGAGTCAGTAAATTGCCCAGGCAAGATTTGAACTTCCAGTCCTTCTATCTCAGCCTCTGAGAATGCTGGAACTATGGGCATGGGCCACCATGCCCAGCCCTTACTTCCTATTTAAGAGAGGCTTGATGGGCTGGAGATTTAGCTCAGTGGTTCCAGTACCTGCCTAGCAAGCACAAGGTCCCTCGTTTGATCCCTGGTAAACACATGCAATAATACTGGGTGTGATAGCTCACGCCCACCGGTAATCAGTACCACATATCACAAATGCCAGGTTTGGTGGCTCAAGCCTGTAATTCCAGCACTCGGAAGGCAGAGGCAGGAGGAGGATTGCTGAGTTTGAGGCTTGCCTGAGCTGCATCATGAGCTCAGGGCCAACTTGAACTACAAAGCAAGACCCTGTCTCAAAGGAAAAAAGAGAAGCTTGAATAAGTGAATAAGGCATTGCCTGACTTTAAGGAAGGAAAATAGTCAAGTCACTAGGGTAAAAAGACAGTATTCCAGGCTGCTAATGGCCAGCAGCAGTCTGAGTGATAAGATACTTGCTATTTTTGAGTGGTTTAAGTGCCTTCTACCTACCCGAGTCATGAGCAACTCTAAATTATGATCAAGCATTCTCCATTACAATGCTGCCCATAGAAATACAATATGAGCCACAAATGTCATTTGCAATTTTCTTAATAACTAGTAAAGTAGAATAAAAAGTAAAATTGCTTAATCCAATCTATGCAAATCAGTGCAATCAATGCAAAATATATCAACATTTATCAGTATTTTTAAAAAAATAAACATGGTTATTTTTTAAAAATTAAGAGATACCAAGCTGAGGTTATAGCTCATTAGAACAGTACTTAACTTGCATGTGACAGTTCCCTGAGTTCAATCCCCAGTACCCACCTGAAAAAAAAAATAAAATTTTAGAGATATTGTGCTTTTTTGGTACTGAATCTCTAGCGTGAATAATACTTAAAGCTCATCTTTCTTCTGACTAGCTACATGTCAGTTTCTCATGGCTAGCAGTGACTATATTGGACAGTACATCTTGAGAATACCAAGGGGGTATGTGCCTGTGACATTAAGAAATGTAAATTCTCTCGTGTCCAGTGGATATAGTACTAAACTGTTGGCCTTAGAACGCTGGCCAAGCAAAACACCAACGTGGGTCACAGATAAATACGTTTAGGACATTTGTATGGCTTGTACTTTATCTGTTAGAAATTTGTCACTCTGCATACTCCGAACTAGTATTAAGAAAAATGATAACGAGTAGCTCATTATTTGATAACGTTGAATTGGGACTGTTATAATCTGATTTGCATTTTCTTTTGTATTTTAAGGATATGGAATATTATCTTGTAAAATGGAAAGGATGGCCAGATTCTACAAATACTTGGGAACCTTTGCAAAATCTCAAGTGTCCATTACTGCTTCAGCAGTTCCTGAATGACAAGCATAATTATTTATCTCAGGTAAAGAAAAGCAAAGCAATAATTCCAAAAGACAATAACAAAGCTTTGAGACCTGCTGTTGCTCAGTACATTGTAAAGAAAGCTAAGCAAAGGATAGCTCTGCAGAAGTGGCAAGATGAACTCAACAGAAGAAAGAACCATAAAGGAATGATAATCGTTGAAAACACTGTTGATTTAGAGGGCCCACCTGTAGGCTTCTACTACATTAACGAGTACAAGCCAGCCCCTGGAATCAGCTTAGTCAATGAAGTGACTTTTGGTTGCTCCTGCACAGATTGCTTCGTTGAGAAATGTTGTCCTGCTGAAGCTGGAGTTGTCTTTGCCTATAATAAGAATCGACAAATTAAAATCCCACCTGGGACTCCCATCTATGAATGCAATTCAAGGTGCCAGTGCGGACCTGACTGTCCCAATAGGATCGTACAGAAAGGCACACAGTACTCACTGTGCATCTTTCGAACTAGCAATGGCTGTGGCTGGGGCGTCAAGACCCTTGTGAAGATTAAAAGAATGAGTTTTGTCATGGAATATGTTGGAGAGGTAGGTTCAGTTTATTTCATAGCACATAAAGTACATGCAAGGTTTATGTGTTTGAAAAGTTACTTTTTCTACCTCAGAAATGTAATTACTTGGTACTTTGTTATATTTTTATTTGCACATCTTAGAAACTTATTTCAGGTTTAGGAGTGGGTTTCATTGGCAGTTAGAAATATAAACATCCGGCTGGGGATTTAGCTCAAGGGTGCCGCACCTGCCTTGGAAACACAAGAGCCAGAGTTCATTCCCTGGTACCACCAAAAAAAAGGTAAACAGAGTGTAAAACTTGTGTCAAAAAATATGTTAACAAGTTGGTAGTTACTTTTCAACAAATACCCACTCAAAATTATTGAACAAATATATATCAATCAAGTCCGAAAAGAAAATCAGATCAAAACATAAGTTAACTTCAGCACTCGGAGGTTGTAGCTTACTTGATTTGTTTATGCACATATATATATAACATATACAGTTTTTTAGCAAAAGTCTATTTTCTGTCAACATGTAAAATACTATAGATGGGTACTTTATGTATTGTAAAATATACACAGAAGCATTTGTTGCATTCCTAAAATCAAGCCGTGTAACTCAGCTACTTTGAACTGCAGACCATTCTCTAAATTAACCAAGTACTTAGTGACCATTTATTTTATACGTCTCATATATGAACATGAAAGTATTTACCATCTGCCAGATATTATTCTAAGCAATGTGTTGTATTCACTAATCTCAATAACTGCAATAGTGGTGCTATCCAATTAACTTTGATAAAGAAGATGGAGTGCAGAAGAATAAAGGAACTTCCTAAGAGTCACACAGATACACAGCGGTAGTGACGAAGGGCCAGGGTTCGGAACTCGCAGGTGAGCACTCTCCACCGGACCACACCGCCCTGAACTGTGCCGGACCGGAGACAGGAGTGTGGCTGTACCTCTGCAGTTGCCAGGTCTGACTGGTTTATTTGAAACTGCGTCAGTTGCATTCATCTAGAATTCTGAAACTGCCATCCCTCCTTTGATCCTTATATTTTTAGACAGTAGAAGATTATTGTAAATTGCCATTCAGGTACCAGCTCGTAGCAGAATGTGAAGGGACCTACCCGTAACCCCGGTGCTCAAGAGGCCGAGGCAAGGAGCGTCTAGGGTGTGAGACTGGTCTGGACAGGATTAGCAAGGCTCCGTCTCCAAAAGAAAAAAGAAAACGAGAGCTCATTCAGTTACATTCCTTCTCCTGGCTTGACGAGACGGAGACGAGCCGCGTTAGACATTTGTAGTTTCCGAGCTGATCTCTGGGTGCAGCTGTGCTGAGAGCGGGACCGTGAGTGATGATGCCTCGTGTGGGTCTGGCAGGCGCTTTGCCACTGCTGCGTCCCAGCCCCTGGGTGATGGTTTTGAACTTGGGAATTTTATGAATACCTGTTCTCCCAAACAGAACTTCCACAGTTCTCAGAAAATGTAACATGGCCTTCTCTCCTGTATTGTAGGTTTTGTCCTTTGTATTCACTTATGTCCAGACCTAAAGCTGTATAGCCTTTTTTTTCTTTTCTTTTTGAGGCAGGGTATCACTTTGTAGTTCAGGCTGGCCTTGAGCTCATGGCAATCCTCCTGCCTCTGTCTCCTGAGTGCTGGGAGTACAGGTGTGCACCACCACACCTGACAGGTACCGCTTTTCAAACAGCCTAATTATAATGAAAGTAGTGTAGTGTTTCAATTTCCTAAGTGTCAAATTTTATATAGAAGGCCATTCTCTGGTACCATTAGTTTTCCTCCCTTCATCTTTCCCACCTCTTTCTGTCTAGCTTATGTTTTGGTAACACTTGCATTTCTTTAAGATATATATGAGTTAATATATTCAGCACAGAGTGTGATAAAACGCAGTGATGCTTTACATACGAGAACTTGGCATGGTGACGGAGACGCTGCCGTGAACCCCTCAGAACACTCCGCCGCATCTCAAGCCTACCCGTCCTTGCCGCTTTCCGGAGCGGCCTGGAGCCCGCTCTGCTGAGCGTCCTCGGCTGCACTCCTGTGGCTGCCTCGCTGTTGGGAATCCCTGTGAAACGTTTACCTTTCGTGCTCATTCTGATTTGGGGGAAGACAGTGCCAGATACTGTGAATAAGTCAGATGGATTTTTTTATGAGAAATTGCCTTTCCCTTGGATGGCCCTGGGCAGCAGTTCTCACTATACTGTATTTTTTTTTTTTTTTGAGACAGGGTCTCGCTTTGCAGTTCAGGCTGCCCTGAGCTCACTCTGTAGCCCAGGCCAGCCTCGAACTCAGCAATCCTCCTGCCTCTGCCTCCCGAGTGCTGGGATGACAGGTGTGGGCCACCACGCCCGGCTGTGTATTTTGATTACTCTTTGTATATTCATGGATGAATGTCTCTTCAGTTCTGCAATAGCTACATAATGTACTATAGTTTTATTTCGCTTTAGGTAATCACGAGTGAAGAAGCGGAAAGACGGGGGCAGCTGTATGACAACAGGGGAATCACCTATCTCTTTGATCTGGACTATGAGTCTGATGAGTTCACAGTGGATGCAGCACGATATGGAAATGTGTCTCATTTTGTAAACCATAGTGTAAGAAAAAATACTTAAATTACAGGTGACAGATAATTCAGTTTGGTAGTTTTTAATAATTTTCCCTACTGAAGAGTAATTATCTTTGAAGTGTAGACCCTCCCCAAGTATTTCAGTACGTGGGCTTTTTCTGTTATGTCATGATATTGTTGCTGAGTTAAGAAGACAACCAGTTGCATGCTTAGCAAAGAAGGTGTTTTGCAGGAATCCAAATGTTCCTTCATTTAAACCTGTCAGTAGATTTTCAAGGTGGGTAAAATATCTTCCTATCCCATGAGAAAATAGTAAGCAGAATAATTAAAAAGTAAAATGTTTAAGAGTCACATGCAACTCTGTAAATGTCTTACAGAAGTTAATATAAACTTCAGAATGTGCAGTAGTTCCCCTTACTCATATTTTTCCCTTTCCACAATTTGTTTTGTCACCATCAACTATAGTCCAAAAATACACAGTGGAAAATTCTAGAAAAAGAATTTATAGTTTTAAATTACAAGGAATTCTAACATCAAATCTCACACTATCCTGCTTCATCCTATTCAGAACACAAATCATCCTTCTGTCCAGCATAGTCACCTAAGTGACTACCTGCACACTTATCATTAAATAAGCTGTTAAATAATCATTAAGTAGCTGTTTTATTCAGCAGATGAGCTTTTGCAGTTCACAGCACTTGTGTTCATGTCACCCTTATTTTAATTAACAATCATCCCAATACACAAAGATAGTGATGCTGACCATTTTAAATATGGCAAAGAGAAACCATAAAGCGCTTCCTTTAAGTGAAAAGGTAAAAGTACAATATTTTGAAAGAGAACATTCACGTAACCTTTATTACAGTTAATTTGTAATTGTACATTTGTTATATTGTACCATATAATTGTTCTATTTCTACTTATTTTTAATCTCTTACTATACCTGATTCATAAATTTATCATAACTGTACATGTGTAGGAAAAAATGTAGCATATATAGGGTTTGGTACTATCTGTGGTTTCGGATATCCACTGGAGATCTTGTATGAATAGATATTTTCTTAGATATAAGCACGATAGCATATTGAAGGATTTATAGAGAATTAGAAATACTTAGAATTTTCTAAATTACAAATTAGTATTTTTCCCAAAGCTTTAGTTCATGTTTGAAAGTTAAATAGAACTACAGTCTTAACTCCAAAATGTTATATTCCATAAAACTATTTCCAAAAATAAGGGGGTTGGGGGTGTATAGCTCAGTAGTGGAGTATTTACCTGGCATGTGTCAGGTACTGGTTCAGTTCTCAGCCCTTAAAAATGAATGAGTATTGAATATCTACTATGTGCCAGGTGGGTAAGGCTAGTGAGGTTAATACTGTCTTACAGATGTATTACAGATAACAAGGAAAATGTTTCTGAGAAATTAAGTTTTATCACTGACTTCATAAGGCTATAGCTGTGTTAAACTTCTGATGGACTGCATAAGAAAAGGGTCTGTGATTAGCAGTGGAACAGGAAAGATGTTCTGACTCCCTTGTCATTTCTGAAGCATAAATTTACAAGAGCTATCCTTTTGTACCCATTATAGTCACCCTCAGAGTGTCCCAGGAAATTGGTTCAGGACTCCTGCAGGTGCCCAAATCCTCAGGTGATCAAGGCCCTTTATAAAACGGCATAGTATTTATATGTAATCTTCATGTTCTCTTTTTATATCTTCTCTGGATTGCTTACATCCAAGGCAATGAAAATAGTTGTTGTGTTGTTTAGGAAATAACAAGAGAAACCATCTGTACATTCTCAGTACTGAAGGACTTACTTCCCTCCGATTACTTTCAGGCAGGGGTTGCTTGAGTCTGCAGTTGCCTGAGTTCATGGGTGCATAGTCTGTTGACACAGAGGCTCAACTGCACTCCCAGAATACTTAGGTTGTTTCAAGAACAAATATGTATTTTGATTTCTTAGTATGATTACTAGATCTCTCCTTGCATATTCTGTAACTTAATGTAGAGTTATCAAAATACTGAACAATCCTGCAAAGTTTTAGCAGTAATAATAAGCAACTTAATTTCCACTAAAATATAAATGAGTATTCAGGAAATTAAAGATTTTATATGGCCTGTAAAAGAGCTCATTTGAGTCACTGTTTCTTAAGTGGGCGCTAACGTGTTTTTTTTTTTAGTGTGACCCAAATCTTCAGGTGTTCAATGTTTTCATCGATAACCTTGATACTCGTCTTCCCCGAATAGCATTATTTTCTACAAGAACCATATATGCTGGAGAAGAACTAACCTTTGATTACCAAATGAAAGGTATGGTTTTCAAGTATAGTTTCACTGGTGTTCATTTCAATGTGAAGAATGACATGAGAGTAGGAAAAGATCATAACCACCTGAACCAGACTGATAAGAAATTGAAGCTGTAAGAGTTCGTAATCTTACTTAATATCCCAAGCTCACTTGATCACTAAAGGTAGAACTCTATCTGCCTTACTTTGACAGGAAATGGTCTTTTTTTTTTTTTTGCTTTGTAGTTCGGGCTGGCCCTGAGCTCACTATGTAGCCCAGGCAAGCCTCGAACTCAGCAATCCTCCTGCCTCTGCCTCCCGAGTGCTGGGATGACAGGCGTGAGCCACCACACCCCGCACTGTGGTATGTGGTACTGATGGCTGGTGGGCCTGAATCTCCACGCCCAGCATTGTATGTGGTTACTGGGGATCGAACTCAGGACCTTGCGCTTGCGAGGCAGGCGCCGGAACCACCGAGCTAACCCTCCAGCCCGGAAATGGTCTTTTTTTTGAAGTCATCTTGCTGCCTGACTTTTTTCAGGACTTTGATTTTGAAAGTTGATTTATTTTGACATCTGTTCTCAATATTATACTACTTCTGTTAAAGAACTGTGGTAGAGTGTTCACCTTACACGTGAGAGGTCCTAGGTTCTACCCCTAGCACCACGCGTGCATGCGCGCGCGCGTGCACACACACACACACACAATTTCATTGAGATGTATATTCAGAAAATTGAAAATATGGTTTAAATCATATTTTATCCCATTCCTTCTTGAATCTGGTATTTAAAAGAATGTTTAATTCTATTTGTTATTGTGCCAGTATGAAAATTTTGCTTTTCTAATAATGATGTCCAGTCTTTCCCATATTACGATTGTTTGGCCTCACTATATGGTGATGAGTGAGTGAGAAGAGTGATTCTGTACTGGATTTTTCCAGTAAGCATCATGTCTTCACCCTGGGCATCTACTCTCACAAATGTAGGCTTTAATATAAGTAGCATGCCTCACTAGTACACTGAGCACTTTTAAGACAAATGGCAATGAATTATCTTTGAGTATTCACATTTGTATGTGCAAAGGGAAAGCCTAACATTTATTTGGGAGTAAGCTTACCTTAAATGGTTTTAAGCAAGCATCCTTGCTGGCTTTTTCTTTTTCTGAGACAGGGTCTCGCTTTGTAGTTGAGGCTGGCCCTGAGCTCACTATGGAGCCCAGGCAAGCCTCGAACTCAGCAATCCTCCTGCCTCTGCCTCCCGAGTGCTGGGATGACAGGCGTGAGCCACCATGCCTGGCACCGTGGTATGTGGTTACCAAGGATTGAACCAGGGACCTTGCGCTTGCTAAGCAGGTGTCAGAACCACTGAGCTAAATCTGTGGCCCCTTCGCTGGCTATTTTTAAAATAACAGGAAATGTATAATTCATTCTAAGTTGTCTTTCTCCTGTTTCTTCCTCTTCTGTGTAGGTTCTGGAGATACGTCTTCAGAGTCTGTTGACCACAGCCCTGCCAGAAAAAGGGTGAGAACTGTGTGCAGGTGTGGAGCTGTGACCTGCCGAGGTTACCTCAACTGACCGTTAGGGAAGTACAGCTGATTGTCACTGTAGTTTGGTTTCTCCTAATGTTCACTCTTTTAAAAAGTATTTGGGATTCTTCCTATTATCAAGATTATACTATGTTAACTTTTACAGTTCCTTTTTCAAAACATCTGCCAAATACATTTCTATTGCTATGAAGAAAAGACAGGGTGACTAATTTGAAATGGACCTATATGGTTATTAGGATCCAGATGTGGAAGATGCTGTCTACTCATCAGCATGTCATATCAAGGGAGTCTGTGTGGACAGAGAAGTGCCCGCTTCCGTGTTCGAAAAGTGTTAGACTGAAAGGTAATAATTGCTGAGATGAAACGTTTGCTTTGCCATATACTTTGATTGCAGAGACAGTTAATTTAGTTTGGGCAAATATACAAGTTCTTGTTTTGATACTGTATTGTCATTCCCATTATTCTTCTTGCTTTTGAGACAAGTAATACTGAATTTTTACTGTTTTCTACTTTTTCATTAAAACATTGTCATTTTAATGATAAAGTACAAAATATTTAAGCTTGGTTTCATATTTTGAGAGGATCTAAACCATTATAAAGATTGTATGTCTAAACCTGTGATTCAAGACTTTTTATCCTAAAGAGGGAAAATCTCCAAAAGGCCCTGCGAAGTCCACAAGGGCTGGCCGCGATGTGTCTGACGAGACAGGACAGTGGGGTCGGGCAGGGTCCTCGGAGCACCTGCCACGGAAGCCGAGCGCTCCGTGGTGCCTCTGTGCCCGGTCAGGAGACCCTGCTGGCACCTCAGTCCAGACTGGCCCCAGCTCCCGGGAGAGAAGCTGTACCAGGTAACAGTGCCAGACGCACTTAATTTACATCCTCTCATTGCAAGCAATTTTAATGTTTCCTTTCTGCCAAACTATTTTTCTACTTCCTTCAGGTTCATCTTAAAAAGTAATCTATATTTGAACTGGTAACTTGTTCTGTACACGAGTTTCTAACTGTTATAAAGCTAACCTTGGCGCCTGAATTGAGACCTTTTATTAGTTGATCTACTGTATAAAGACTGAAATGGAAACTCGTCCCATCTTTGTAGTTAAAACCTTAATCAGGAAAACTGTCTCTCTGATACTGAGATTTTTCATAGCATCCACCATGAAGATAAATCCAGAACATTACACTTTGTTTTGCCTAATTTTTTCCTAAATGCTTTGCTCTAGGTTTTAGTGACCTATAATAAGCGTGGGTAAAACAACTGATTTAAAGAATACAGCATTTCAAATATCTTCACCTGTTTTTCAGGAAAGCTATACTTTACTCATTATATTCCTATCATTTTGCTCCTTTTAAATGTAAGATAACTTGTTTGCTTGTTTGGGCCTTGTGTCCGCGAGCCAAAAATTGCAGGATATATCAAGAAAAAAATACATTTTTTATTGGCATTTCTTGTGTTTTCTTTGTGAAAAATGAGTCGCAGTGTTGATTTAAGAACACATTGGAGGGTTACAGGCTGTCCCCCAGTGGCCAAGCTCACGGGTTATGATGTAATTTTCTAGAGTCACAGTTACTTGATCTTGTCTACTCTCTGGGTTTTTAAAAATGTTAAACCAGAGAAACAGCAGAGGAAAAGATTGTTTTCAGTAAATCTGTAGTTCTGCTTTGTCCTCAGAGAAATCTCATGGGCCTTCAAAATTTTAAGTACTTGTGTAATATTTCTTAATAAATACAAAGCTGAACTTACTCAACAAAATAATAGAAATTATTTAAAGTAAACTGGGACCTTTAAGTATTAGGAACTCAACACTGTTTCTTCACTTGAGTTTGCTAAAGACACCAGAATTTGTCCTCTATAAAAATTTCAAAGGCAACAGTAACGGAGCAAGTTTAAAATGCAAATGTACTGTACAAGTTGTAATTCCAACATTTCCCAAAATCTATGTAGGATTGTGATACAGAATTAGAACTGGCAGGATTTTCTTCCTATATGCAAATTTTATTTTATTTTGGTTTTTGAGACAGAGTTTCACTGTGTAGTCTAGGGTGGCCTCAAGCTCACAGTGATGCTTTTGCCTCACCCTATCAAGTACTGGGATTATAGGCATGTGCCATATGCCTGACCACATATGCAAAATTTAAATTGTGCTTATTTCTTTTAGCTCAACAGTTTTCTCCTCAAGGAAAATAAATATAATTTGACATTTGATGATGTTCCATCTGCCATGCCTTAGCTGTTTGCTTTTGAATATTGTGCCAAGATTTCCAAAAGGTTGTATTACTGTATTCGTGAGTACTGACAAGATTACGTAATGGTTTTTACATATTACTTCAAATGGTGCTTTCTTTTTTTAGGGCCCATTCATTTGAATATGAAATGTACAGTTCAGCAGAGTAGATCTTATACTGAAATTTTTTGAACATTATTAATCACCAGGTACTGAAATGTACTGTGGTAGATTCTGCCTGGAAATGCAAAGCAATTTAGAAAGTTCGTATTCACTGAGCAAGGCACAGGCCTTTTCTTGACACTCGGGAAACTCTCAGGAATCGCCAAGGTTGGTGCTATTATCTCTGTACTCCATCCTCCTGTAAGGCTTAGACTGGTTAGGGAACCTTCGTATGCCCAAGATTATCCACCTGTGCTAGGCCACAAACTGTCTATTTTTAAAAGCATTTTATCTCCTAATTCAGAGAGACTGTAAACTAGATTATAAACTTAAAAATCAGTTTATATTTAAACAAACATTTACATTTTGATTCTCTAAGGCAAACATGCCTAGCCACTGGCTTTCTTATATATCTTAATGCTTGGCGTTTCTTCACATCATCTGATTTCTTGAAGTAAAATCAGGTCACCATTGGAATTGATACTATTCATTTTTACACTTTTTTTTTTTTTAGTGTTTTTGAGACAGGGTCTCGCTTTATAGTTCAGGCTGGCCCTGAACTCACTGTGTAGCCCAGGATAGCCTCAAATTCACAGCAATCCTCCTGCCTCTGCCTCCTGAGTGCTGGGGTTACAGGCGTGAACCACCATGCCTGGCCTTTACACAGTTTTTGAGTGGCATCCCAGCATTAAATAGCATAGACTTTAAAACTAAGTTGCGTATATCCAAATCCTGGATTTCTCCTTGCTAGTTATGTTAGCTGATCCGTGTGCCTTAGTCTCCGGTCTACCTCCTAAGAGGAATTGTGAGAGTTAAAGGAGTTTGTATATAGTGTATAAAAAAACTTAAGCTTTATCAGAGAAAGCATCATGTCAGATATTACTCTGCTCTAAATGTCTGCTTTAAAATCTGATAATCAGTACAAGTGTTTTTTTTATTTGAATCTTTATTGGTACTTTATATATATACACATCATGGTCACACTTGATATTGAGAATTTGTACCAGTATGACATGATTGCTCATTTTTTTCCCATTCCCCTACCCTCTCTACAATCCCCTGCCCCCTACATAAGCTATAAGCTTTTTTTTTACCACCATCACATTTTTCTTTCTGCTTGCTACTTACCCCATTTCCCTTTGAATCTATGATAGTTATATTCTTGTGTTGTTCTTTGCCATTGAATTCATTCACCCATAATTGTGCCAGACCCACACATAAACAATGAAAATAATGGTATAATTATAAAATTCTAGGAGTACATTCATCAAGAGAATGTTTACAAGCATTTTTAGAATAGTTGTCTTGGGTTAAAAGTGTACTATGACAGTTTGTTTTGCCAGGCACAGGGGGCCACACCTGTTATCCCAGTACGTGGAAGCCTGGGGTGGGAGGGCTACCAGCCTGGGCTACATAGTGAATTCAAAGCCAGCCTGAACTAACTAGCAAGACTATCTCAATTTAAAAAATAAAAAATAAAACTAAGTCGTTTAAGTATTAGTAATGTACAGAAATGTATATAGTAACAATGTACTGTCTGACTCTTATCATCCCAGTCTAGCGAATCCAGGACTTTTTGGCCTAGTTACTGTGCATCACGGTATTGGCCCATCATTGTTTTAATCTGAAAATTATGTGATTCCAACTTGTGAGACTCCACAGAACCATATTCTAAGTATTGCCTTTGCTGTTTTAATTGGTGAAATGTCAGCATACCAAAGTATTAATGAATACATATTTACAAAATTTTATTCAATCCTCAGTTATTTGTGGACTTTAAAGATGTTGACTCACAAAACATAGGATATTTTAACCATTTAATTCTTAAGAATTTTCTTTTTGCGGTTATAATTTTACTAATGTGTTCATAACATGGTTTTTAAGTGACACAGCAGCTTCTGGGATGCAGTGTTGGTTTTTCCCTGCAGGCATCGGCTTATTGCAGTAGGTCCAGATTTATTCTAGTTTGTGTGTTTCTGTGACCCGAGCGAGTCTAATGTTCACATGCCTCGGAGAGGTCTTCTGCTGTTTGGGAGGAGTGTCTTATGCCAGTCAGAACAGTAGGTGCTGATGTGCAGTTCCTCGGTACTCTTCTGTATATATACACTAGTTCTTTCACTAAGAGAAGGATGTTAAAACCTCTACAGTTGTACATTAGTTTTATCTCAGTTGTTTTTACATCATGTATTTTGAAGCAGTTAAATGCGTAGACATTTAGGATTATAGCAGTGCCAGAGATCAAATTCTGGACCTGTGCTTCTCAGGCAGGCCGCAGTGCCACAGGGCTCCATTCCCAGCCCAGGCTGACCTTTCATCATTAGGAAGTTGTGTGATATTAACACAACCAGTCCAGCTTTCTTTTAGTTACTGCTTACATATTGTATCTTTTCCCCCTTCTTATCTGTAGATATCATTTGAATTTTTGTGATTTGAATTTCTTATAGACAGCATGTATTTTTTTTAGTTTTTCCCTCAATGTGTGCTTAGACCATTTACATTTAAGTATTGAAATGTTTAGATTTAGTTCTGCCATCCGTGTGCTGTTTTTTTTTTTTAACCCCCCCTCCACTTACCACAATGGCCTGCCACTAGCATTTGGGCTGTTTGGTCCTGAGGACCGAACCCTGCGGCCTTTGCTCTAAGCTGTGTTCCCATCCCTTTTGAAACAGGGTCTAAGTTGCCCAAGCAGGACTAGGACTTTTGATCCTCTTGCCTCAGCTAGCCTCTGGGTCAGTATTAATACTATGTGCCACTGAGCCTGGCCACTTCGAAAATGTTTTTAGACTTAATTGCTTATAAAAGCTTTTTAACAGTTACTCTAGGGCAGAGTGCTTTAATTCTTAAATATCCAAGAATGAGTATTTTTTTTCCCACCTACTATACTCTCACCTGTTGCCAGTTTCTCATATAAATATTGTAAATGCTCTTCTTTAGGTGGCTTGGCTTGTGGAGTTGAGGGAATTTCAAAATCAGAGGCGCTCTGTGAACCTGTGTGTGTGCTCTGATGTGGTAACCTTTCTTCTTCAGGTGTGTGTTTCCCCACACTAGGAACTATAGTTAAGTCTTGATCTCTGCATTTCACATCACTGGAAGTATCCTTTCGGCAAAGTACATTTTGTTCTATCTGAAAGGCAGGGATGCTGTCCTTGACTTTTGGCCTGTGGGCACCTTTGTCCAGAAAGGCACTGTCCCCATTTCTGTCCTGTGAAGATAACAGAACAGTATCAGACTGGCTGTCCCAGCCTTGACTTCCTTGTTCTGTTATGTGTGTTGACTGAGAAGAATTCTGAGAGGAAATGTGAGTTGATTCTCCATCAGAGTCAGTGAAAAGCTTGGGTGACTGAGATCCCCCCGTCTCTGTGGAAGAAGGAAAGTTTTCCAAGCCTTCTCCTGTAATATCATCACTTGTTTTAAAGAACAATTCCCACTGGGGTATGTCCATGTCAGCCTTCTGCTGGGAAAGCGTTTCAGGGTTCAGATCCTGCTGGGAAGCTGGGATTTCTGATTCTTCGTCACTTTCACTATTGGATTCTTCACAGTCTATGAAGTTGGCCAAAGGAGGGCTTTGCACACACTCCATTTCATAGCATCCCGTCCGTTGTCTCAGTTTTTCAGGCTTGTTTTGTACTGCAGTCAGCAAGATAACCTCAGGATGAAGAGTTAGATGGTATTGTGGCTTGTGCCTTAAAGGTGCTGGCAGAGGGTCGTCAAAAAGATCATCTTCCTCCTCTGTGGAACAAACAAAACAGGTTTGTTAAAACAAAGCAAAGGAAGTCATTTTAATTTGTAGTATTTACCAGCATTTCTTGGTTCTTGGAGTGGCAAAGAATAGGAAGGCACCCTTTTTTGTTTTGTTTCATTTGGGTTTTTTTTTTTTTTTGCTTTTTGAGACAGGGTCTTGCTTTGTAGTTCAGGCTGGCCCTGAGCTCACTATGGTGCCCAGGCAAGCCTCCACGAACTCAGCAATCCTCCTGTCTGTCTCCTGAGTGCTGGGATGACAGGCGTGAGCCACCACGTCCGGCATTGTGGTATGCGGTGTTGATTGTTGGTGGGCGTGTCTCCACGCCCAGCATTCTATATGTTTACCGGGGATCAAACTCAGGACCTTGCGCTTGCGAGGCAGGCGCCAGAACCACTGAGCTAACCCTCCGGCCCATTGTTTCATTTGTTTTTTTGAGACGGGGTCTTGTGTGTAGTTCAGGACAGCCTTGAACTCACTGTTTAGCCCAAATTGGCCTCAAACTCTTTCAAACTCTTGGAGACCTTCCTGGCTTGGTGTGAATGCTGGGACTAAGGATGTGCCACCATGCCAGGTAGAGAGGCCATTCTGGAAAGAAAAATTAAAAGGCCTGTTATTCCTGGGAAAGTCTGAACAATTTAACCTCTGTCCTCACATTTTTATGGTGCCACACTGTTGGTTGAGAATATAGATCGGTGAACCTTAAATGTTATTTTTTATATCTCATTCCAGAATATTTCTTGAGAACCACATAATTTTCATTCTTCTCATCACCCAGGTTTCCACACTGTGTGTGTTGTACAAATAGGTTCTGGGTGGGCTGGCTGACTTCATGGATATATTATTTCTTTGTACAAGGGCTATGACAAGTGATGGGGGTTACACACACACAGGATGAATCACTTTTAGCCACAATACTGAATAACCCACATTGTGTCAAGAAGTCAACAAAATTGGTTTTCCTGAATTTTAATCATGGTACATCAGCATATAATAAGTCCAGTCCCCTCAAATTCTGAAAAATGAGGAATTCTTATTTGGCTAGTGAAATTCTCATAAATGTAAAGGCATAGACTCAAGGTGAGAACAAGTATTTTTCCACTTTTAACAACACCTAACCTAGTAAGAAAATTTAATGCCATGAGGACTACTATATATATATATATATATATATATATATATATATATATATATATATATATATATATATATATATCAACTTCTTGTCCAGTGTTGAATTATAATGACCTGCTTCCCAGTGATTAAGGCGGAATCTAAGTACTGCCTTTTAATGGACTCTAAAGACTGTCGTCCAGCTCCTACTTTACTGTGAGAGACAGGCCCAAAGAAAAACATGCCAGTACAGAGACCAAACCCTTGAAAGGCCACATTTCTGTGGATTTATATTTGATCTTAACATTCACTCTAAAGGATTTAAGATGACTAATATATCTTGTCTACTGCATTTGGAATCATCCTGTTGTCTGAGAGAGGGCTTTATTTTAAATTATGAGTTATGTTGTTTTAACTCTGCCACTAGTATACCAAAGTCATCTTTTTGGAAAATTTTGTTGTTCTGTCTCATAAGTTGGAAAATTCTATTTCCAGATCTGTGACTATGCCAGTGTCATGTTTCAGTTGTAATCCTTTGTCAGAACATTTTTACATCTGCCTACTTGTACATAGCTTAAAAAACAAAGTTTCTATACTTGAATGTTTACTGTGTCGTTATGTACTATTCTGTTTCAATCATACACCATTAAAACTATCAAAATAGGCATATAACATTGTAAAAAATATCACAATCTAAAGACTAAAATCTTTAAGAGACTTACACACATGCTGATAATAAAAACACTAAGATTCAATGAAAACAGAATAGATGTTGTAAATAATTGAGTTCCCACCATCATACGTTTTGTTTGTTGTTTGTTTTACAGTACCAGGGATCTAGCTCATGACCTCGTGCTTGCCAGGCAGGCACAACACCACTCAGCTAAATCCCTGGAGCAGATTTTACCAATTTTCACAGACATCCACAACGTACGGGCTCAGTGATGCTGGCAAGCCTAAGGTCCTGAGTTCAGTTTCTGATACTGGGGGAAAAATGTCAGAAATTGGTAAAATCATATAGGAAAGCAATTCAGCATTATGTATTAAGCATTTTCACTTCTACAGTCCAATCCACCATGGGATTCAAAGTAGAATTGTAGAGGTTATTTGTTTATTGCATTATTTATAAAACTTACAAGTATAAAAATAACCTAAACGTATGCTCTTAACTCAAAGGTTGGGTGATCATGGAAAGTATACAACCACTGATGTTTCTGAAGAGTAACAGAAAAATTTCCCAATAAAATGTTTGAAGTGAAAAATACACATATATATGTATCTATAAAGGTGATAACAAGTTTTTCCATACTGTATGCACCTATGTAAGTTTACTGCTATTACAGTACATAAATACTTTCATTCTTCACTTGAGAAACCCACGTGTCCTTCCTATCTCCTGCTGCCCTGTGCCCTACCTAAAGATTGTGGTCCGACCTCTCCGCAGTCCATCTCTTTTTTCTTTCTTTTTTTTTTTAGACAGGGTCTCGCTTTGTAGTTCAGGCTGGCCCTGAGCTCACTGGGTAGCCCAGACAAGCCTCGAACTCAGCAATCCTCCTGCCTCTGCTTCCCGAGTGCTAGGATTACAGGCATGAGCCACCAGGCCTGGCATTATGGTATGTGGTACTGATTCCTGGTGGGCATGAATTACCACACCCAGCACTGTTTGTATGTGGTTACCGGGGATTGAACTAGGCACCTTGTGCTTGCTAGGCAGGCACTGGAACCACTGAGCTAAATCTCTGGCCCCTTCACAGTCCATCTTAAGAGTCTTAAATGACCGAACTTAAGGGCATTACTCCCAACACTACAGTTACTATTGGTCTCACTGACTGGAGCCTATATGATGTTTGAGCTCACTCCTGAATTTTGTGAATATGTAAATGAACATAAAAATACATTAAAATGCTAAAGAAAATAATTGAGGTTTGTCTCTTATTCTATGTAACCTTTCACTTTCTACACTTGATCTTAGCCAAAAGGCTGAGAAGCGATTAACCTTTCACTTTCTAAATTAGTTGTACTACTGTTCTTAAAGTCATAAGGAAGGTCTGTGATGCCAACTATAATACTGGTAACTATTAAATTATGTAGAGGTAAAACAGAACACAGCTTTTTAAGAGGGCTAAGAAGAATGACTTACGAACTTACCCATCCATTTCTGAGACAAGAGCCCAGTCTGACTTAAGAAAGGTAACACTGACGCTGGCCTGAATCAACAGAACATTCTAGGCAATAAAGAACCTGAAAAACTTGTAGAGATGACAGCAGAAGTGTTGAAGCACGCTTGGAACAGTAACTACAGAGCCCTTGACACACATGGACTGTTAAACACGATGCCAATGCTCATGAAACTGAACTAAGAACATCTAGGAGATAACATTCGAGTTAAAGGGCTGAAGCTGTACACGAAAAGCTACAGAAGTTAATGCAAACGGTGCACATACAAAAAGAAGCATAAAGACTCTGGAAAGAACAAAAACCAACAACTGGAGGCATAAACATCAGAAACAGAATTAACATGGAGCCAAAAATTTTAAAACTAGCATCCCAATCCAAAGATACTCCTCATTGAAAACAGCATGGATGGGGCAGGTGTGTGAAAAGTACATGTTTTATTTTTAAAAGAAGAAAGGGCTTCTGGCATGCCGCTCATCTACAGATGGGGCTCAAGGAGGGACCCAAAGGCAAATGGAGTCCGTAAGGGTGGGCCTTCGTAACCCAGCGTTCCTCCACTGTGTGAGCACAGGAGAGGCCAATAACAAGCCAAGGAAAAAGGTGAGAGCCATCCAAAACCATCTGTAATTCCACTTACAGGAAATGTCCAGAACAGACAAATCTGTATACGTTACAGTTTCCAGGAGTTCAAAGCAAAACAGAGGCATAAAATTTAAAATTTATAATGTACCATAGTACAAAGACTGGAGGAGAAAAAATGGAAGTATACGGATGTTAGGTTCTCATACCATACTTACAGTAGTGAATTTGTCTTCATGCTGTAAAATGATGTATATTGTAAGCAGGGGATGGTGGTACCTGTAATCCCAGCATTCTGAGAGGCAGAAGGGGATCGCAAAGGGCACTGGACAAACGCTGAGGACAGGTATACACAGAAAAGAGAAAAGGCTTTCCACTCCTGGACAATTCCCATCTTCATCCATAAAAAGAAACTGAGTAAAACATCCAGATTCTTTTTCCCATTTCTCAGAGAACAATTCTTTTTAGTTCAGTAAGGTTTGAGCCCAGCCTGGGCAACTTAGACCCTGTCTCAAAAAGAACTGGAGATGCTCCTCAGTGCAGACACCCTGCAGTCTCCTAAACAAAACAGATACAAACCTTACACCCCGTATTGGGGCCAGAATGCTAACCAAAGATTAAATAGAACCAATACTCAACCCAAAAGGCAGAAAACAGAAATAATTAAATAGCAAGATGATACATTTAAACCTAATCCTATCAAAAATTTACATTAAACTTGATTGACAGAAGCTTGAAAAAGGACAAACTTTCAGATTGGCTAGAAAAAAACCCCAACAATATCTTGTCTTCAGGTTAAAAATACAGAAATAGAAAAGATGTATCATACTGATAATAGTAATGAGAAGAAATTGGACTTGCCGCAGTATCACCTGATAAAACATTTCAGATCTGAGAATATTACTAGAAGGAAAAGTTATTTTCTAAAGATCAAGGAGTCAGCCCCTCGAGAAGACATAAACTAGTATGTAGCTGATAATAGTAACTGTAACTGGAAATTCACCATAAATAGTAAGAATATGGAAGTTTTGAACATTATACACTAACTTGGCCTAAAACATTTTAACCAACAGTAGCAGTGCACAAGTAAAGTGAAACATTTACTATGATGGACCATAGTCCATAAATCTCAGTAAGTCACACAAAGTATATTCTCTGGCCACCACAAAGTTAATTTGGATAACAGAATTATCTTGGAAAAATCTTCCCCCAAACTCATAACACTAAACTTCTCAATAACCCAAATGACAAGGGAAAAATACATTCTGAACTGAATTGAAATGAACAATCAGTAGGATGCTGCTTAGGAAGGACACTTTTATCACTGGGAGCCCACGTTAAAAAAGAGGATGCCAGACGTGATGGCTCAGGCCTGTCATCCCAGCACTCGGGAGGCAGAGACAGGAGGATTGCTGAGTTTGCGGCGGCTTGCCTGGGCACCATAGTGAGCTCAGGGCCAGCCTGAACTACAAAGCAAGACCATGTCTCAAAAAAAAAAGAAAGAAAGGTTATTACCTAAGGTGTTCACCTCACGGCACACTAAATGACTCCACTGAAGGAATGAAAATCCAGAACTCCATCCTTTAAATCTGGCTGCTGTGAAACAGCACAGCTTTGCTCAGAATCAAATTCTTTTTTTTGTTTTGTTTTGTTGTTTGTACTAGGGATCCAACTCAGGACCTTGTGCTAGGCATCAGTACCACTGAGCTGAATCCCTGGTCCAGAATCAAAGTTCTGATTCCCTACTTCCTAGCTTATCTCTGTTCTTTGCTGAAGAAGTAGCAATGAAAGAAGGCAGGAAATTACAGAGAAAATCCATTCACATTACACTACTGGTCAATGTGATGAAAAATGAATGACAAAGCCTCTATTTTCTGCATTTCCTTGTATCACTGAAGGGAACAGGCTAACAACACAGCCTATTTTCAGAAAGCTAAGAGCTTCACCACTTGTTTCATGCCTGAGAAGGAGACCAGACTTCTAACTCCATGCTGAACACAGGAAAGTTAAGCTGTTCCTGAGATCTTATGACAAGTCTGGCACACAGTGGGGCCCATGTCTAACTCTGCCAAAGGCCACCTCTGTGAGACCAGAACACCCGAAAAGCAGTCTCTGCAGGAAGCCCACACCACTGTGCCCAGGCCCATTCATACCTGACTCTGGGTGCACTGTCCTGGTTCTTTTCAGTTTCCCAAGTGGTTTGGACTTTGGCTCAGTATTTTGAGAAGATCGGCATAAAGGCTTTAAGCTGAAATGAATCAGAATATTTGAGTTTTTCTTTTTGAAAAAGCTGCTAGGTTATAGATTACAAAAACCTGACAAAGGGGAAATCATACAGCTACTTTGAGGAAATGAAAGCAGTGTTAAATAATTAAAACCACTTCAGTATAATAGAGTGCTAAGTATAAGCACTTAAATACAACACAGTAGATGTCTGTTAGGATTGAGGGCAAGATATTCAGTAAAGAAAAATATTGTTTATGCAAAGCAGAAAAGCCTCAATCTAAAACACTATTAACACAATGCCACCCTTTGGCATTCAAAGAATACAGTATAGCTAATTGCTTCCTCCTCCCTATTTAGTGAAGTTTATTTGTATCTTCTGGTTTTATAAAGTTACAAATTTGATCTCTTCATTCTAGAGCCATAGGCTGAAGGCCAAGACACAGAAATAAGATTTCAAGGATTATATCACCAAGTCCTTCCGCCAGCTGCCAAAAGCCTGGACGATTATATATAACACATCACACTGCTGTGAAGCTCCGAACTGAACCGATCTGTAGTCACACCCACTTCACATCTTCACCTGTGTCCTGTGTCAAGCGATGTTCCCAGACCTTGCGTCTTGCTCCTCTACTCTGACTACTCTCTGCAGTCGGTCCAACTACTCTCCATGGCTAATTTCTTTAAAGTGAGGTTATTCTCTAGCTGGCTGTCTACAACAGATTACCCAGTACAAGAACAAGAATAGGGAGTTGGCATTTGAACAAGCATCCTAAGTTTAATTCCATAAACTCTAAATCTCAGCTATTGTACAATCAAGCTTCCTAATTCTGTTGCCTCTGGCTACCCTCTTATCCATGATTTTCCTGCAGTATCAAACTTTTTTTTTTCTTTTTTGAGACAGGGTCTCGCTTTGCAGCCCGGGCAAGCCTGGAACTCAGCAATCCTCCTGCTCTGCCTCCCGAGTGCTGGGATGACCGGCGTGAGCCACCACGCCCGGCGGTATCAAACTTTTTAAATAGTCTTTCTCAGTAGTATCAACGTGCTGTCTTTTTAGTCATTCTCAATGGCAGTCTGGCCTCTTAACTTACTGAAAGTGCTCTCACTGAGCTCATACAAATGACATGGTTACCGAGGTAGCAGGAGACCTTGTAGTTTCCATATTATCTAACTTTTGAATGATGCCAGTGACACCCTCAACTTAGCCTTTCATGATTCTCCACTTGCGCTGGCTCCTCTTAAGGTTTTGCTGAATACTGGCCTCTGCCTTTTCCCCTTACGCTCTCCTGGCAGGTCTCTCCGACCTTGTGGTTTGTTACTCTCACGCTGCCAATCTGATTTTGTGGTAGGGCTCGGGAGGCCTAGAGGTCTGGGCTGCCTCTAAGGCTCCTGAGTCTTACTTGCCACCACAGTTTCTAAGCCTGCTCTTGTGTGTGCTCATCAGAGCCTCAGGCCGAGCCCCTAACACCAGGCTGAGCCTTCGTTACTCATAGCAGCTTGTACACGGAGTTCCTCCTTTGACACTTGCCCCCCCCAAAACACCCAGGAGCTGTCTGTGCATGATGGATCTTAGTCATCCTGGAGCCATCCCAAGCAAAGGCCTAACCGAGAGCTGGTGTTAAAATATATAATGCATAGATGAGTGAAGCTTCAGAGGTGACTAGTGGATTACATATGTCATGGGTTCCATGAGTCCATTCAGTACGTGCCTTTACTGACCACCTACTTGGCACTCGCCTCCAGCTCTCTGAGCGGCCCCAAAAGCAGTTAGCGATGCACATTCCTGCCCTGAGGACGGGTGACCAGTTTGGGGAAGTGGTCTGGCCAAGATCACACCGCACATAAATAACAGGGTGCAGCTCAAGACAAACGATGCTCTGCCACAATTGTGAATGAAAGGAAAAAATTGAAATCAAGATAAGTTAAGAAAAGATTATAGCACCATTGATGGCACAGGGCTGAGCATAGCTGCCTTCCAAAAACATTACAGGAGAAACAGGTTCCAGATTTGTGAACCCTCAGGCAAAATTACCCAAGCCTGTTTCCAACCCAAGAGTCACTAAGAGAGCAACACGGGTAGTAACTACTCACATTTCTCTAACTTTATCCAGAGTTGCACCTACCGGAACGACATTTGGATACACATTCATGGGATGTATGTAGCTCAAGAAATCTTTAATCTGGAAGGAGAAAAACATGGGTCAGTTTGAAGCCCAGAAAGTAATCCAGTCCGGGAGAACCTAAGATGCACTCACCAGGGGTTTCGGAGGCATTTTCTGCCAGCCGAGACCAACCTGGAATTGCTTCCGAAGTGACGAGGAGCCCCCCCCCAGCCAGGGCGGAGGTCTTCAGCTAGGAGAGGCGGTGCGGTTATAGGTGTGAGGCACTCAAGTTACATACACTATATTTAGGCACAAGGAGCGTGGGATTACGTAATTGGGTCAGGGGCTACATAAGAGGTGGAGAATGCAGCACCACGGTCTCACTCCACGCGCTTCCTGTTCCAAGCAACACAGGTTAACTGGTCGGAAGGTTACGTCACTCTCGGCATAATTTTCGTACAGCTCTTTTGGAGACAAGAACCTTCCTGTGCTATCTGCAGAAGCCAAGGGCCACAAGAAAGAGGAGGAGCGAAGCGGGGGAAACGACTTCCCAGTTCAGGCTATGTCGGCCACACACACTTCACGTCAGAGCAGACCCCACGGCCAGGGCTAAGGGAAGCGGCACTGCCCCCCTCGGCTTCTCGAGGCTGGCTCCGCCTGGGGACCGCGGAGGGAAGAGAAGCGTCAGTGCCCAGTCCTCGCTGCCAGAGCCCTCACGGCACTGGCTTACTGGCCCCGAGAACCAGAGCATCTGTTCAGCCAATTCTGGTCCACAGGAGAAACCCGGAGAACCCCCAGATAGGAGGACCCAGGAGGGGGCTCATCCTTTACGGAGTGCTGGGGATTGGTCCGGGGCATGGGCATGGGCATGGCAGGGAAGTGCTCTCCCAATGAGTGAAATCCTTACCCCTCTGAAATCTGATTTTGAGACAGGATCTCACGAAAATTGCCAAGGCTGGCCTGAAACAAGTGATCCTCCTGCCTCAGCCTCATAAGAAGCTGAGCACTAACAGCATTTAGCTTTTTAAAAAAATTTTTAAGGCTGGGTCTTGCTATACAGTTTAGGCTGCCCTCGAACTCACTACGAAGCCTAGGCTGGCCCCAACTCAGTGATTCTTCAGTCTCAGCTTCTCAATTGCTGGGATTATAGGCATGTGCCACTATGCCCAGCATATTTTGCTTTTTTTTTTTTTTTTTTTTTTGAGACAGGGTCTTGCTTTGTAGTTCAGGCTCACCCTGAGCTCACTATGTAGCCCAGGCAAGCCTGGAACTCAGCCATCCTCCTGCCTCTGCCTCCCGAGTGCTGGGATGACAGGCGTGAGCCACCATGACTGGCATTGTAGTGTGTGGTACTGATGGCTGGTGGGCGTGAGTCTCCACGCCCAGCATCGTATGTGGTTGCCGGGATCGAACTCAGGACCTTGTGCTTGCGAGGCAGGAGCCAGAACCACTGAGCTAACCCTCCGGCCCCATATTTTGCATTTTTAAAAGCACTAGTTTCCTTATCTAAGAAGGTTGAGCATATTTAACAAATTCCCTGTCAGAATTACAATACAGCTGAGTATGATATACACAGAAAAACAAAGTCTTACTGCATCTTGGAGAGGACTTGATCTCAATAGTTTTTCTTTCTGAAGCAAACACAGCATTGGCCACCGACCCCGCGTAGGGTGGGGGCCCCCATTCTGCCACCACAGGCTGGTCCTGGCATGGCCAAGGAAAACACAACTCAGCTGGTCTGGGTGGGCGGCACTTGGCTCTTGGGCCCACACGTCGGGTCAGCTCCCGAGGGGCTCAGGGCTCCCCGCGGCCAGCGCAGGCGCTTTGCCCGGGCCGCCGCTCCCCTGCGGGGTCTTCCACAGCCGCTGACACACGGGGCCCGGAGACGGAGAAAGCCAGGCTTGCCGGGGCCTTCCGAGCAGAAGCTGAGTGCGATGGAAAGAGCCTGTGGTCTCCCGGCCCGGGAGACCGAAGACGGAGGCTCACAAGTTCAGGCTAAGCTTAGGCAACTTAGCAGAGCAGTGAGACCCTTTCTCAAAACAAAACTTTGTTGTGAAAAAGGGACTGGTGATGTATTTCAGTGCAAAGGCCCTGGGTTCAATCCCCTTACTGAAAAAAATCACGGATGACAGACGTCTAAGGCTTTTGAAGGGAATATGATGAAGAAAGTAAGATCCCGCCTGCACCAGATTCACTAGCACTTGTCAGAGGACGCGGCTCCGGGAGCCAAGCCCGCCGAGGGCCCGCCTCCCTCAGCCCCCCACGAGCTGGCACCAGCAGCGCCTGCCTGGCACGGGGGCCAGCACAGCCAGCTCCCAGGAGTCGCACTCTACAGTGTCGCCACAAACGGGGGTTACCGAATGCTCGGTCACTGCTGCCACAGGGAAAAGGACTCAGGGTTAGATTGCAAACATTTCTGGGGAGCCGGAGGCTTAGCTCAGGGGTTCAGGCGCCAAGTTCGATCCCGGTAACCAGATACAATGCTGGGCCTGGAGACTCGCCCACCCACAATCAGCACCGCACACCACGGTGCTGGGCCTGGTGGCTCCCGCCCGTCATCCCAGCACTCGGAGGCAGAGGCAGGAGGATGGCTGAGTTCGCGGCGGCTTGCCTGGGCTACACAGTGAGCTCAGGGCCAGCCTGAGCTACAAAGCGAGACCCTGTCTCAAAAAAAAAAAAAAATTTCTGGGGACAGCAACCAGTTTCATCAGCCAATCAGTACAAAATCCTTGTTTTATGAGTGTTTCTGTTTATAAACACCTCATTTTATATTGTTTATTCCTTTAAAAAAATAAAACCACAGCAAATAGCACTGTAACTCATGCCCGAATGGAGTTTACATTATATATTTATATTATACATATACATATATATATGATATGATCAAAATATACAGTGAAGAAAAATAAACTTGAGACATTTATAGCTCAGTGGATGTACTTTGAGGCGATACTCAAAAGTGAAACAAACAGGATCCACATGTAAATACTGTATCATTTCTCTAGTATGAGAAAGTAAAGGTATAAATGAGGTGAAAAATGTATGACAGATAAGGCCGAAGGGTTAGCTCAGTGGTTCTGGCGCCTGCCTCGCAAGCGCAAGGCCCTGAGTTCGATCCCCGGTGACCACATACAATGCTGGGCGTGGAGACACGCCCACCAGCCATCAATACCACACACCACAGCGCCGGGCGTGGTGGCTCACGCCTGTCATCCCAGCACTCGGGAGGCAGAGGCAGGAGAATTGCTGAGTTCGCGGCGGCTTGCCTGGGCACCATAGCTCAGGGCCAGCCTGAACTACAAAGCGAGACCCTGGTTCCAAAAAGCAAAAAAAAAAAAAAAAAAAAAAAAAAAAAAAAAAAAAAAAAAAAAAAAAAAAAAAAAAAAAAAAAAAAAGGATCAAAATATATCACATACAGGTACAAATTCTCAATGAGGAATGTGATCATAGAGTTTTCCTAAAATGTACCAATAAACTCAATAAAAAATATACAGTGAAGGTTTAAATTTTTAAAATTTTACTGCAGAAGAAACATTACCATTAATTCTCCTCTAAATACTGCTCAGTGGGACACACCCCGTGGTTCCTGCCTCTCTCGGAAGCAGCTCTGGACGTGCTCTGCCACGAGTGTCTAAGAGGTGACACTGCGGGGCACGCTGCTGCCCAGGGGCAGCTGGTGGGCGGCCACTCCTGCAGCATCGCCGTGTGGCCTTGTTCAGCACACCTGGCACTGCGCTCGCCCGGTGCCCACCCACGAAAGGGGTCTGAAGCAATTCAGGGCATCAAGGCAGCCACGGCAGTGCCACCAGACTCTCGCGAGAGCATTTCCAGACCGCGCCAGCCACAAGCAAGGCGCGGGAGAAGTGTGTGGGGAGCAGAGGGCAGTCTTTTCACAGGCACTGACGCAATAACTTTTAAAAATCTGAACATTTCCTGTGTTTGTAACTATCTCCCACATCACAGCCATCGTGCTTAGGGACACTGCGTAGGACGTAGCACTGGGGGTGGGGCCATTTCAAATGGTGACGTCACTAACGGAAGGCACAAAAATAGGAAAAACAGTGGCTTCTATGGACTTCGCACAGGAACCTGTTTGCAGCCGAGCTGACGTGAGGAGGCAGAGGGCCCCTGGAGGCGGCCCGGCGAGGGACTGGAATCTCGCCCCTCGCCTCAATCTGCGAGTAACTAAAGCCCCGGGAAACTGATGTTGGAGTTACACACGAATTGTATCAAGTAAGCACACTCTGAAATGTGGAACCCACATGTACTGACAAACAGCTCTTAGAGAGAAAAATAATCTTTTTGGAGACAGGGTCTCTCTTTGCAGTTCAGGCTGGCCCTGAGCTCACTATGGTGCCCAGGCAAGCCTGGAACTCAGCAACCCTCCTGCCTCTGCCTCCCGAGTGCTGGGATGACAGGCGTGAGCCTCCATGCCCGGCACTGTGGTGTGCGGTACTGATTGCTGGTGGGCATGGGTTGTTGTATGTGCTTACCGGGGATCAAACTAGGGACCTTGCGCTGTGAGGCAGGCGCCGGAACCACTGAGCTAAATCCCTGGCCCTATAAAGAAATTTGTAGGAAGTAAGATTTAAATAGGAAGACATGCTCTGGACCAACCAAGAATCAGCAACAGGGTTGAGTTTATTGGATCGTCTTACCTCACTGTAGGAGGAGTGAAAAGAAAAACAAGCTCTGTATGAACTCTCTCCGGTCCTGAAGAGGAAAAAAAACAGAAATGCAAAAGTCACTTACAAAACTAAGTTCTAAACTTTAACCTGTCGCAGCTGGGCTATTCCAGTGTGAATCACTGAAGGAGAAAAGTGAGTTAACAGGCTTTGTACGGGAACACCTCTGTGCCCAGTAGGCTGGGAAAACAGGCCTGGCTCTTGGGGCACCACACCTCGCACAGACAGTTCTCGGCACCAGCGGCACCGGCTTCAGTGCCCCTGGGAGCAGCGGCCCCGTGCCCAGGAGTGCAGGCCCAACGAGCGCAGCCTTCGGGTCGTCAGGGAGGATGGAGACAGAGCCGCTCATTCCCAAGGGCGCTGGAAACTTCTCAAATAACGCGCCGGGCCCAGCTTCTGGCCAAAGCCGCGGCCGCGCACATCCCGCTGCAGTGGCCACTCCGCCTCGGCTCGGGGCTGCTCTGCCCGCAGAAGGATAAACGGGGTGAAGACACTGAGGCGCTGCTCGGCCCCACGGGCGCCTGTCCGAGCTTCCGCGTCCCTCGGCGCGAGCGCTGGTCCCGCGCTGTGTTTCCAGTGATGACACACTGCGTGCTAAAAGTGGAACTCCTTTTTCTTCTGTCTCTGTACTTTTTTCCTAATTCCTAAACATAAATACTTCTTAAACTTCCTTGGGTGTGTAGTGGCTTTATTCAAGGATTGAACCGGAAAGATTTATTAAAGGTGCAGCACAGTTGACAAACTGCCCTTGTCAACACAAGCACCCTATAATCAGGAACTTGGGATAAGCCCGAACGTTTGCTAGAACTGGAAATCTGTTGTGGACACCCTGAAGAGCGGAAGGCAGGGAACGCCGCTGGAACAGCAGGATGAGGGTGGAGACTCCTCCACACTGCCAAAGGCTTCTATTCTGTCTAATGTCAATTTTTAATTCACAGTCATGCGCTCCGATGCCTTCAGGTTTAACTGTCTACCTCCTCACTTGAGGTAGGCCTCCAAATACACTGGCTAATGTCCTATAGCAGGCCTTGCAGGAGCATCATGTTTAAATTAACACATTATTTCTCACAATTGTGGTATATCCTCTTCTTAGACTTAGGGTAGAGTCCATTTACACTAAACTAAATCAAACTCCTTTTTTTTTTCTTGAAAAGGGTCTAGTTCAGGCTGGCCCTGAGCTCACTGTGCAGCCCAGGCCAGCCTCAAACTCACAGCAATCCTCCTGCCTCTGCCTCCCGAGTGCTGGGATGACAAGCATTAGCCAAACTCCTTTTCTTTTGGTACCAAGGACTGAACTCAGGGGTGCTCTACTGCTACAATACATCTTAAGGTTTTTATTTTTATGTGGAGACAGTTGTAAGTTACCCAGGGTGGCCTTAAACCTGTGGTCCCCTACCTCAGTCTCCGGAGCTTCTGGGGTTACACACAGGGGCCACTCGGAAGGCTGTATCTAGAGGCCTCCTCAGAGCCTGTGCGGTCATGAGCGGGGCTATTTCGGGAGCGGCTGGATCTGAGGTGTGTGATGCCAGCACTGATAGCACCAAGGGCAGTCGGGTGAAGGGTGAGGGCTACCCATAGGACTACCTGAATAGGACAGACAGGACAGACAGACAGAGCTGTGGTTGGCCCTTACTTCCTTTCCTACCTTTTGCCCAGCAGAATTGTTCCTCCTCTGCTGTGCCCCTCTGCCACGCCATCTTGGACTCGGCTAATTATGGGCTGAAATGTCTGCCAACCCCGAGCTGAATGAGCCAAGCCTGGTGGCACAGCCTTGGAACCCCAGCACTCGGGAGGCAGAGGCAGGAGGCTTGCCATGAGTTCGAGGCCGCATATGGGGTACATGTGGATTTCAGGCCATCCTGAACTGCAAAGCGAGAGCCCGTCTCAAAGAAACAAAAAGCAAACAAAAAACCGTGAGCTAAATGAGCCTTTCTTCCTTTAACTGGGTGCTGGGTATTTTGTCCAGCAAGAAGAAAAGTAACTGAGACCACTACCGTGCCCGCCTTGAGTCAAATGTTTTATCTTTAATTCTCTGGGAAGACCTACAGAATTCTTCTCTTACCTCACAATGACATTTGTTTTCCTGGATCTTTCTCCAAACCACATGGTAGATGGCTTGATGCTGATTGTATGGAGTGGAATTTTATTCTTGGAAGTCATTCCACAAGGCAATTTATTCCACTGACAATACTCCTCTGCCTAGAACAGATTTTAAAATATAGAAAAATACATTACTTCCAACAAATCTGTTTTCAGACATGAAAAAAACATACCCAAGAAACCAGTCAGATTATTTCGAATGCAGAAACATTCTGCAGTGTGACAGGCCTGGACTCTGCAAAGTACGACAGGCGTGACCCACACACAAAATGTAACTGCACAAAATGATTCAATAAATCCACAAACACAACTTAAAATATGCAGCTTAAAAATCCTCAAAGGACATTTTTACCTGTAGTTCTACCATGATGGCCTTAAGTAGAACACTCCATGTTGCTAAGAATTCTTTTCTCTTTATTTTTATTTTTTTGAGACAGGGTCTCGCTTTGTAGTTCAGGCTGGCCCTGAGCTCACTGTGGGGCCCAGGCAAGCCTCGAACTCAGCCATCCTCCTGCCTCTGCCCCCCGAGTGCTGGGATTATAGGCGTGAGCCACCACGCCCGGCTCCATGTTGCTAAGAATTCTTTATGTAAAATTATGCTTCATTATAAGGGCCAATCAACTGAAGAATTTTGGCTAATGGGACCAATATTACTACCACAATGATCACGTATATTTATAAATGCACTGCTTACTAAAAAATGTTACTCAGCATTTGAAAGCTATTTTAAAATTTAGAAGAAAATTATAATCACTCATCGTTGCATTTGAAGGTAACTAGTCTTAATTAGAATGAAAAATAAAGATAAAGGGAAATTCAAAATGGAAGTGGATTTAGTAACAGAAGAGGCTTTTGAGGTCATTAAAAACCACCAAAAAAACCTTCAAAGATCAAAGAAAATCATATCTAAGTATTTTTCAAATGAGGACGAGAAAAGTAAAATATATAAATGTGCAGATGAGTCTAAACGGCAATAGAGTCGAGTGTGTGGCACACAGCTATAATCCTAACACTCAGGAGGCTGAGGCAAGAGGATCTCAAAAAGTTCCAGGTCAATCTGAGCTACACAGTGAGTTCAAAACCAACCTGAAGTAAATAGACCCTGTCTCCCCCACCAAAAAAAAAAAAAAAAAAGCTGGTGAGTCCAGTCCAAGTATCTCCCACATCCCCTGAGAGAGTGCTTGGCCTGACAGTCTCTTAGGGACCACCCAACTGAACGTGAGAATGACAGTGACCATGGGTTGGCTTCCTCTCGGGGCTGCCAGTGTTCAACACCCACCATGACCGTGTGAAGGACAACACGGGCGGTGGCCGGGGGCAGGGAGCCGTGGATGGGCTGGCAAGAGACCCCCAGAGTGTCCTAAGCTAAATGACTGCGGCCCCACCGCTGCGATCAGAGGCCAAGTCCAACTTGAATTTCTGTGGCTTTCAAAGTCTCCAAGCAGCCACCTGCTCGGGCCTTCCTGCCAGCTCGGAGGGATTACCCACAAGGGGTGGGCTCCGGCCGGCTGCCTGTCCACCCGCGACCCAGAGTTACACCTTGAACTGCACACTGTCAGAAAACTCAAAAGATAATTGGAAAGAAACTTATTATTTTTTTTTCTTTGCCTTTGTTCTTTTAAAAACATTTTATTTATTTTCCTCTATTTTGATTGCTTATGGTCGTGTGTATGTGTGTGACTGTGAACATGGTTTAATTTTTTTGTTTTCTTTTTTCCCGTTCTTTGCTGCTGTCCTCTTCACCGGTTTCCTGGGGCTTGGGTAATCTTCCTTTATCCTTTAGCCTTGTTTCTATTCTCTTTTTGTTCTCTCGTTTCTTTACATTTTCTTCTCTCTTTTAAACTTTGTCCCCTTTAAGTAAAAATCACTTGATTCAGTGGATATTCCCTATAAACAGTTTTCTGATTTGTCTTAGATTTTGTCATATAACTCTAAATCTTGTATCTAGGGTGAAAGGTGGCAAATTCTTAGTTATCACAGTTTGTCATTTTCTAGTCTACATTCTGTGCTCTTGTAACTACTGACTGTGCCGCTTTGGCTAACGTGACGTAGTCATTGTGGGCAACTACACTTCCTGCATGCCAATGCCTAGATTGTCTGGGCATCAGAGACAGTAGCCCAGGACCAGAGAACCAAGGGGTGGACCGAACAGGCTGCGACCTCCCCTGCCTAAAGCACAGAAAGGCAGGACCCTGGGACAGACTCGAGGGCCTGAAGCTACATCTAGAAGACAATTCTAAAAGTAGTCATTTCCCTAACAGTCTTGGTCCTTGTAATAAAACGATCTACTATAAGCAATTTAGAAGTCGCAATACAGAAAACAGAAAATAAATAGTGAACGAATTAATAAATGAATAGATAAATTCATTTTTAAAAAGCAACATGCAACGTAACTCGCCCGAGGCAGATCCAGGGTGCACTGAGGTAGAAGAAAAGAAAAGCACCCAGCTGGACACTCTGAAATGGCAGCAGCTAAAGTAGAAAAACAGAACCAAAACGGAAATAATTACACAGACAAAGAGGTGATGACCACAATGAAGGGCACAGTGACTCTGCAGCAAACACAGGTTTTTAAAATGAGAGGAGTTTAGAAAAGACAGGGTCGCCATGAAGGCCCCACGTAGGAAAAAATGGATGCCGTAAAACAGATGCAAACAGGCATCCCCGCGATGGAAAATCTGGAATACAAGCAACAGGATCACCCAGCGTGAAGCTGGAACGTGCGATCTAGAGGACGAGGCTGCAGCTGGTGAGCGCTGGATAAAAGGAGCTTAAACACAGCCAGAGGCCACAAAAAATCATCCAGCGGGCTCTGGAAGAGGCAGAGAAGAGCACTGCAGGACTGGCCGGAGCCCACAGCGCTGACCACATCTGAAGCCTGACGCAGGCGGGGCTCCCCCGAGGAGGTGCGTCTGGCTGCGGCAAGGCGCCTCACGGACGCAGCGCGGCATCGAGCAGCTCACACGACTCCCTGCTCGCGGCCACGGCGGGGCCACGGCGGGGCCAGTCACGGCCGGGCGGCTCTGGGGTGACAGGAGGTCACACCGAGCCGAGGCGGAGGGAGCCGCGCCCACACTCCACTGCCGCAGTCAGCACCTTCCTAGCGGGAAGGACAATGTTCTCAGGACACCATCTATGTCGTTTATCTTGCTTCCGATTGCAAAATGCTTTGACTTTCTGTCTTTAAAGGCCGATTGGGTTTCATGATAAATTCACATGCTTCACAGAGACACACGTGATAACCCTACATCCTCTCTCTAATTTTGCATCATATGCTGGACAAGTGAGGCCTCGAGACTTCCTGCACAAGTCCCCAGCAAAGATTCATCGGAATCTATGAAAAATCAGAAAATAGCACAAAGGACATTAAAAAAAAAAAAAGAAAAGCTTGTTTACAGAATAGCAGAAAATTTTCCAAGCATGGAAAAGAAAAATGATGTAACACGCAAATAGTGAGCCATACAGAACTCCAAATAGACAAAATCAGAAAACAGAACAAAATTTAAAAACTACAATAAGACATATAATTGTCAAGACCGCAGAAATTCAACACAAGAACAGAATATTAACAGCTCTTAGAGAAAAGAAACACGTGGCCTACATAGAAAAACCTATCAGAATCGTAACAGACTTTTTGACACAAATGCCTAAGTCACAGCAACGTTCGCCAAACTCGGTGGTACACGCCTGTAATCCAGCATTGGGAAGGCTGAGGCAGGAGGATAACCGTGAGTTCAAGGCCTGCTTTAGCTAAATAGTGAGTTTAAGGCCAGCCTGAGCTACACAGTGAGAAAGAAGAGAAGAGGAGAGCGAGACGGCGCAGGGCAGGGCATCGGGAGAGGAGAGAAAGAAAATGGATGCAAACCAGTTTGACATATCCTGCAAAGTTACCTCCCCAAACCGGTGGAGAAATGAGATGCTTCCATGATAAAGAACACCTAAGAAATTCATGACCACCAAAATAGCACTTCGAAAAAGTTCTTAAGGATATTCTATAGAAAGACAATTGTAAGAATCCCAAGAGAATGAATCTACAAGGGGCCGGGGATTTAGCTCAAGTGGTATCGTGGCTCCCTTGAGGGCCAAAGGGCCCGAGTTTGATCCCTGATACCGCAAAAAAAAAAAAAAAAAAAAAAAAAAAAAAAAAAAAAAAAAAAAAAAAAAAAAAAAAAAAAAAAAAAAAGAATCCTCAAAATACAGCATGCAATTAAATAGAAGAGGGGGAAAGGAACCAACAAGAAAATAATATAAGGACAAGGATAAGTTAATACTTATCAGTTAGAACCATCAGTGTGAAGAATCTGAATAATCAAAACACAAATTGGCAGAATGGATAAAGAAGATCCAACAATATGCTTCATACAAGACACACATTTAACTCAAGAAGAAATTCACAGTCAAAGGGTGGAAACCTGTATCCCACGCAAGAGGAAGCCAGGAAAAGGAGAGGGAGCTATTCCACATACAAGCAAGTTGGATTTGAAGCCAAGACTGATCAGAAGAGACAAAGAAGGGCATCACATGTTTGTTATGGGAATAATCCAAGAGGAAGACATAACAATCAAATATATATGTACCAAATACCACCAACCTCCCCATGTAGAACAAATTCTAGTGGATATGAAGTATCAGGCAAGTACAGATACAATCCTAATAGAGGCCTCAGCACTCCACTACCACAAATAAACTGATCAACTAGACCGGAGAAATCAACAAGGAAATATCGGAGCTGTACCCAATCTTTAAACAAATGGATTCAGCAGGTATCTACCGTTTTAACAGATTACACATTCTTAGCCGCACAAAGGACTTTCTCCAAAATAGACCATGTACTAGGTCATAGAACATGCTTAAGTAAATGCAAAGGAACTGAAATTACTCCATGCATATACCAGATCACAGTGCAATGAAATTGGAAATGGCCAAAAAAACATAAAAACTGCCAGGTGTGGTGGCTCACGCCTATAATCCCAGCACTCAGGAGGCAGAGAAAGGAAGGAGGATTGCTGAGTTTGAGCCTTGCCTGGGCTACATAGTGAGCTCAGGGCCAGCCTGAACTACAAAGCGAGACCCTGTCTCAAAAACAAAACAAAACAAAACATAAAAACTACGTAAACACATGCAAATTAAACACTACCCTCCTGAATAACTGAAGGGTCACTGAAATTAAAGAAATTAGATATTTTCTACAATTAAGTGAGAATGAATCAGCTGGTTCTTTGAAAGACTAATAAAACAGACATACCCTTAGCCTACCTTATAAAAAAAAAGGAAAGAAAAGGGTGAAATCCACCCAATTAGGAATGAAAAGGGAGAAATTACAACAAATCCTACAGAAACTCAGAAGATAACATCAGTACTTTCTTTGAGAAACTCTTTTCTAAGTAACATAGGGAACTCAGAAGAAATGAACATTTCTAGATACATATGAATTATCAAAGCAGAATCAAGAATATATAAAAATTCTAAATAACCCAGTATCAATGATATTGAGAATAAAAAAAAAAACCCGCCAACGAGCAAAAGGCGGGGCCCTGATAGATTCACTGCTGGACTCTTCAAGAACCCCAGAGAAGATCTAACGCTACTACCTGAGCTCTTCAGTGAACTTGAAAGGGAAGCAATCCCAGCAAAGTCACGCCTGTAGGCAAGCATTACCCTGACACCAAACCCAGAGGAAGCACTCCATCAAAAATTGGAAATACAGCCGGGCATGGTGGCTCACGCCTGTCATCCCAGCACTCGGGAGGCAGAGACAGGAGGATTGCTGAGTTCAAGGCTTGCCTGGGCTACATAGTGAGCTCAGGGCCAGCCTGAACTACAAAGCGAGACCCTGTCTCAAAAAAAAAAAAAAAAAATTGGAACTACAGGGCAATCTCTTTAATGAGTACAGATTCAAAATCCTCAATAAAATACTGGCAACTAGAATGCAGCAAATCACCAAGAAGATCATACACTACCACCAAGTAGGAGGCACTCCAAGGACGTAGGGATGGTTCGACATACATGAGTCAATAGATGCGATACACATTGACAGATTCAGTGCAAAAACCATGTGATCATCTCTATAGATGCAGGAAAAGCATCTGACGAAGTCCAACACACATGAGAAAAACCCTACACAAAATTAGAAGAGAACGCCATGATCTCAGTCATGAAACCCATGTATGATAAACCAACAATGACTGTCATACTAACTGCTGAAAGACTGAAAGCTTTCTCTGTAAAATGAGGAACAAAACGAGGATGCCTGCTGTCACCACTCCTACTTATTATAGTTCCGGAAAAATTAGCCAGAGCAATTAGATGAGAGAGAGAAATAGAAGGAATAAGGACAGGAAAGGAAGGAGTTAAATTACCATGAATAACATGATATTCTACACAGAAGACCCCAAAAACTACCAAAAGACTCCTAGAAATACTAACCAAATTTGGAACCATAGGAGGATACACAGTCAACACTCAGAAATCAACAGCATTCCTGTACGTGAATAATG
>PVIC010009638.1:0-30962 GCA_004025085.1 Thryonomys swinderianus
GCTTCTCCCAAGCCCTGGCTCCTCCCAGCCTCTCTGCTGGCTTCAGGCTCTCATCGCTCCTGCTCTCAGCTGGGTCCTGCTTACAGGAAGCCATCCAGGGTTGCACCCCATCTTGTAGGTCCAGGAAATGGGCAGGCTGCAGACATCCTGGGTGGGTTGCCTCAGGGCTGTGCATGGTGAGGGAGGAGGCAGGGGTTTCACTGGGGTTGGCCTACTCACTGAGCAGCCTCCAAAGGGAGGCCATGAGACTTCATGGGTGAGCTCTCCATGCATGCTCTGTCTGTCTCAGGTGTGAAGCAGCGAGGCAAGGTGCCTGTTGCATGAAGGCAGGGCGGACAAAGTTGGAAAAGCGAGGCCTGGCCTGGCGGGAAGGACAGATAGAGCCCCTTCTGTCATCTAGGATGGAGGTTGAGACCCCCAGCGCAATCCCACCCACGGCTGGAGACAGCTGCACAGCTCGGTGCCTTTTCCCCGGTGGTAGTCCCTTTTCCATCTCCTGTCCCTGAAGGCACCCTGTAAAATACCAAAAATAAACACCAGGCATGGCTTTCATTTGGGGAGGCTGGTCTTTTCCCTTTCATCACTTCTTGCCACGACATACCAGCCTTTCATCTGTGCATCCTTGTCGGAGACCCTGGCGAGAGGCCATGGGCCTTGGGTCCAGGCCCCATGGCTCAGACAGGGACTTGCTCTGTGAATGCTGGGCTCTGAACAGGCGCTGCCTAGGGAGGGGACACACATGGAATAGACGAGGAGAAGCTGGGTCTTAAAGGATGAGTAGAAGTTCATCGGGTAGCAAAAGTGAGGGGTGAATATTCCCACTGGAGAGGCAATAGTACAGCAAGACAGGGACAAGAGCAGACTGGTGCATTATGGGAAAAACTGCAAGTTCAAGGAGACTGGACTAGGGTGTCCAGGGCCAGAGACAATGGCTGGAGGGTCCAGGAGGGCTGGGTGTGGAAGCCTTGAGTGCCAGGCAAGAGGCCCCCACTGTGTTGTGAGGAAAGTGGGGAATCCATCCATGCAGCATGCACTACCTCCCCCAGGCAGCCTCTGTGCTCACCTCAAGTTTGCTAGGGACTATCCAGGACACCTGCCCACCAGAGCCCGCCTTTGTAGCAGCGCCAGCTTTTGTCCTGTTGGTGGCAGGGTGGCCCTCTTCTCCCCACAGTCAGCTTCCTGGGCAGAAGCAATCGTGAAAAAATCTGGAAGGAGCTTCCACAGAAAATGACCCTTAAAAAGTCAACATTTCTGTGATTTTTGTAGAAATTAATTGGGAACACATGTGTCCTACTTTTAATAAACTGCAGGGGATCAAAGGGAGATGAAAATCCTCTGGGAAGAGGAGAGAGGGGGTCCCTCTCCTGGCTGGAACACCCTATACCACTGTCTTGGAGGGTGTGACCTTCCCTCTACCCAGTGTCCTCTGTGCACCCTAGCTGGGCACAAGGTACAGAGCAGGTCAGATGTGAGCCAGACCTGAGGTGCTCCCGAAAGGAGGTGACAGCCATGTGCCCAGGGCTGCAGGAGCCTGGAGCATGCCCTGGCTGGCTCCATGTGGGAATAGGACAAGAGACAGCTGGAGAAGAGCCTGGAGGAGCGAGCTGTGGACGCACAGGGCTGGCTTCAGTGCACTGCTGGAGTTTCTGCGTTTTCCCTGCACACTTCCAGCGGGTGTCCGAAGCTGTGACAAATGGCCCTGAACGTACAGGCAGGAGCTCGACTTCCCTGTCACAGTGGGACCAAGCCTGACTGCGAGGCTCAGGGCCCTCAAAACAGGGAGGAGTAATGCTGGACGTGGTGGCTCATGCCTGTCATCCCAGCACTCGGGAGGCAGAGACAGGAGGATTGCTGAGTTCGCAGCGGCTTGCCTGGGCACCATAGTGAGCTCAGGGCCAGCCTGAACTACAAAGTGAGACCCTGTCTCAAAAAACAAACAAACAAAAAAAACCAGGGAGGAGCCAGGGACAGGCAGCCTCCCGCTGGGGCCTCACCTGGCTGGTTCTGTCAGCCTCGGGGGCTGTGGTCACAGGCAAGAGAGGCAGGACCATAGGCACGGTGGGGGCCCACCTCCAAGGGGATTGCGAGTCCAAACTCAGTCTGGGCAATGTAGCGACTTAGGGAGATCCTGTCTCAAAATAAAAAATAAAAAAGAGCTGGAGATGTAGCTCAATGTGAAGGCCTCTGGGTTCAGTCCCCAGGGGAGAGACAAAGACAGATACAGAGAGAGAGAGAGGGAGAGGGAGAGAGAGAGAGAGAGAGGGAGAGAGAGAGGTCCTCAGGTCCCTACTCCGTGGTCCCCGAGGCTCCACAAGGAGAAAGGACAGGACAGGGAGCGCGGATGGCCCTCACAGTTCCGTGTCCGTCCCACAGGAGAGAGAAAGCAGACAGGAGCTCTGCCCAAAATACTTAAGGCTGCTTGTGTGTCATCGTGAGGGCAGCAGCAGCAGACCAAGGGCTCCCTCCCTGCCCAGCACCCCAGCTGCCCCCGCCCCACATGGCAGCACTCCAGCCCCGCGGGCGGCCTGAGCTAATCCGGCTAGACAAGCTGGTATCTTGGCACATCCCAAGGCCCCGGGGCTGCGGGAGCTTCAAAAGGAAAATTAATGTCTCTTACTAGCAATTAGAGGAAATTATTCCGATAGAAATCTTGTTTTATATCTCCTCATCCTTGTTTTCCAATCCCAGCCTTTGATTTCTTTCTTCTCTGGGGATTCTCAGAAAGCGCGGCCTCTCGCACCTCGGTCTAATGAGCACAGGGCGCACCTGGCGACACCCCACCGCGCTGCGCCTCGAGCCCTGAGGTCTCCCCGGGCGGCCAGGGCAGCACTCTGAGGGGGGGCAGTCATGGGTGGGCCCTGTCCTGGCTGGCTTTCCGTTTCCACTGCCCGAGGGAAGCGGCACAGGGGCCACAGGCTTGGTGAGGTCACAGGGCTGCTGGTGGCTACGGGCCGTGTGGGGCCTGGGAGGAGGGGCCTGGCCAAAAGCCAGTGCATCTCCCCGTCTGAGCAGGGACCCCCTGATCTCTGCCCAACTCCGTGCCGTGTCAGCTTGACTGTGCCCAGAGCCTAACAGACCCACCCTGCTGGTTCCGGCCCTCACCCCTTCCTCTCCACTCCGCACTCCTCGGCAGCAGCCTGGGCGTCTGGCTTGTCCCAGACGAAGGCTGACCGGGGTCCCGGGGTCCTACACCGCACGGGCCTCACCTCAGCCATCTCCTCTTTCTCTACGTGGCTGACTCCTGGGCCAACACTCGGTCCAGCCCCACCTCACCTGTTCAGAGCCCAGGTTCAGACTCCACCCGCCCAACAGCAGAGACCCCAGCACACAGCGCAGGCTGTTCCCCGATAGTCACGGGCTCCTGCAATCTCCTGGAAGCCAGGGAGAAATGTGTTCATCTCCAGGTCCCCAGCACTAGGTGACTCAGAAGCCGCTTCCGTTTAGCGGCAAGGACAAAGCGACAAGGACAGCCTGAAGAAATGAGAAGGGAAGGAAAAGCATGTATTAGACAAGGCCCCAGGAGCAAGGAGTCAGGAGACTTATCTGTACTCGCCTCAGTCCCTACCCCTATGTGACACAGAGCACCCACCCACCCACCTGTCCATCCGTCCACCACTCACCCACCTGTCCATCATCCATCCATCCGCGTCCACCTACTCACTCATCCACTCGCCTATCTAACGTACCCATCTCTATATCCATCCATCTGCTCTCTATTCATGCGTGCATCCATTTCTCCATCTTTCCTTGCACCCATCCAATCACTCATGCAGGTATCCATCTGTCTATCCTCTCTCACCCACCTACTCACTGAGGGCCCCTGCCAGCCTGGCCTGTAGTGGAGGCAGGGGACAGGAGGGAGTCAGAAGCAAGCCCTGCTTCCGGGGCTGCCCACCCGGAAGAGATGACCAGCCCACGGAGAGGCGCGGACAGGAGCTGACGGGGAGGCTGAGTGCGGCCTGGACGTGCTGCCTCTCACCCCAGCTGGTGCACGAAACCCCAGGGGACCAGGGCCAGTTCATGGGTCCAGCTAGGAGGTGGGCAAGTATTGCAGGCACAAACGGATTAACGAGTTTGTCCCCAGGTGCAAGACTAGGAAGCTGCTGAACTGGTGTTGTCCTCTGGACCCCATGTGTCCCTGGTGCCCTGGAGTGCCCCTGTAAAACCTGGAAGATGGGTGGCATCCCTGTGCCTCCTCGGCCCCAGTCGAGGTGCCCTTGCTGCTTCCTTCGGGCCAACCTGCTTACGCTCAGGGCTCAGTCACAGAAGGCCAGGTGCATCACTGAGGCCACAAGGGGAGGGACAGGAAGCTGACTGAGAGACCAGAGGGAGGAGAGGGTCTAGTGGCGGCTCTAACTTGGGGTCTAGCTTCACCCTTGACCTTGATCTGCGCTTCCAAACATTAACTTGCACCAGCCCCCAAATCCTGGTCTGATCACCCCCTCTTGCTTCGTGCCTTCACTCCATTTGGGGAGAGAGTGGAGATAAGGAAATGGGTACATCTGTGTCCTCTGTCCCTCACAGTCACTCAACCACCCCTCCTGCACACCCTCCAGACCTCTGTGGTGGGAGGACAAGCGTAAAAAAACACACTGATGTCCTGGGACCTGTTACAAGAGCCGATCGTTTTCAGTAAGTGACAGGCTAGATGATATCACAGCGAACCTCGAAACAGCCATAGTGACAATGTTTACACCATGAGAACTGGCAAATGCTACCCACTGGGGCGCCTCCTCCACATTTCCCAGCAAATGGCTGGATCTGCCCCTATTCTATCCTGCCCCCAGGGACTCCAGCAGTCTGGTGAGGGCAGGCCCAGGTCCCCAGAGATCCTAATCCTCCCAAGGGACAGAGAAGGATCCTCAGGGGACTTTCTGATGCCCAGCCTCCTCTATGCCCATACTCCCGCCTCCCTTTGGGACTTTAGGAACTCAAGATTGGTTTCATTCACTCAAAATATGGTGAATATCACTACCTGTCAGACACTGGGCTGCAGGCTGGGGACCTAGGAATAGGACTGCTGTCCTCTACCAGCTCACGGAGGAGCCAGTCTGTGCCTGGTGTAGTGCACACCTTACCTCATTTAATCCTTAGCCACATGGGCCCATTTTATAGGTGAAAGAATTGAGGGGCCTGGAATGACAGATTGGTAGTTTCCTCCTCCCTAGCTCCACACACTCAAACCCTCCAGAGCGGCGATAGCAGTGATTCTTTTGTTCCAGTCCCACCTTTGCCATAGTTCAGAGAGGAAGCTGACCCTTGGTATCTGAGGAAGGCCTGACACTCAGAGAAGATGACAGGTCCAGCATGAGGGCTTGGAGGAAAGTGCAGGGTTCAGGCTCGAAACTCAAGCTCACAGTGGAAAGTCAGCCTGCTCTTGAACGGGACCTGTGAGTGAGGAGCCTGAGCCCTTGTCTCAGCTCTAACAGCAGTGCCAGGGGTGATCTTGGATTAGTCACCTCACACCATTTCACCCATTTGTGCCCTCTGGGCCTAAAGTTCCTCTGAGACCCAGGCCCTGCTATGTCCATGCCCACCTGGCCTCACCACGGGAAATCCCACAAAGCCTGCAACTCAGTGCCGCCCAGATGGAACTGTCTCAGCCTTTGTCCTCTCACCTGAAAAGCTGGAACAACAATGTAAGATGTCGTGAGGACACAATGGGAGCAAACTTTCAACAGCCCTTTGAAGTGCTGGGTGGAATTTAACATCACTATCCGGGAACATGTTCTCACTGCCTGGCTGGGGGACTCACATGTCATCCAAGGACATCCAGGCACCCAGCTAGAACCTGCAATCATATCACTTCACCCACCCACATGGATACCAGTAAGCAACACTGTGGGTTGAAGATAGACACAAATTATTCACCAGTCTCTGTCTGTTTCCCTCCTCTTCAGTCGAGGCCTTTCTGGGACTGCTTAACCCATGGGACCCAGTGCAAGAATAATGGGCTTGCTCCAGTGATTGTACCTCCTTCTGTCTTCTTGGAACCTCACTTTGCGGACACAGTGTCTCAGGGCATAGCCATTATGCCCTAAACATGTAGCAAAGCTACTTGTAGGCACAGTGGTCAGTGGCCCCAGCAAAGCCTTGCCAGTGAGCCATGCTGAGTGACCCAGCCCAGTGGACCCAGATGGCTACAGCTTATGTCACAAGAAACAGAGGAGTCACCCAGCAGAGCCCAGCCACGCATAGGATGATAAGATTTAACACAATGCTTATTACTAAGATGCTTACTGCTTTACGCCACAAGTTCGGGGCAGTTTGATATGTGCCAAGCAAAAACATGATGTACTAACTTAGGAGGATTTTATGAGTCTGTTTGCTTTTTTTTTTTTTTTTGAGACAGGGCCTCGCTTTGTAGTTCAGGCTGGCTCTCAGCTCACTATGTAGCCCAGACAAGTCTGGAACTCAGCAATCCTCCTGTCTCTGCCTCCCAAGTGCTGGGATTACAGGCGTGAGCCACCACGCCCGGCACTGTGGTATGTGGTACTGATTGCTGGTGGGCGTGAGTCACCACACCCAGCATTGTATGTTGTTACCAGGTATCAAACTCAAAACCTTGCACTTGCGAGGCAGGTGTGGGAACCACTGAGCTAAATCTCCAGCCCTGTTTGCTATTTTAAAAATAATACTATTTGTTTTATTGCACAGAAAAGGAATTGGAAACATACAATTTGGTGCTCCTTTGTGCACAGCCCACTAAGTAGGAATGATTTTAATACTTTTAAATGACAAAAAAAGGGAAAATATTTATTTTGTGACTATGTTCAAAACATTATACACATTTCAAACTTCAGTACCTACAAGTGAAGTGGACATAAACCAAAGGAATGATTATTTGTTTCTGTATCATTTGATGACAACAGCAGAGTTGTGTGGTGGTGACAGAGACCACAAAGCCCAGAGAACCTAAACTGTTTATTTTCTTGACTTTTACAGGAAAAGCTTTCACGCCCCTTCCAGGCCCTGCAGCCCCCAGAGGGCACACCTGCCTCCCAGATGCTGTGACCTGCCCACCTGACCTGCCAGGGCTCTCACTGCCTTATTCACTTCTGGGCCCCCTGAGAGTCATCAGAGCCTGCCCGCCCCGGATCCCAGGGGTGCCAGCACAGGACTCTAACCTGGCATCTCCTTGATCCAGGAGAAGCGCTACAGAGAACCGGAACCAGCCCTGATCTGGGCTTGCTCTCTCCCAGCCCCTGGCAGGGCCCCTGGCCAGGCAGGAGAGGCTGACAGTTGCCTCCTGCTCACCAGCTGACGTTGACAACCAGGATCTGGGAGAACAAGGAGCCCATTCAGTACAGGAGGCGGAGGACGCGTCAGGTACATGATGTCACCTCAAAGAAGCCCGGCGGGCCTGCCCGAGGTGGGCTTTGATGGCCCAGAATCGAGGACACAAATCATAGGCTCTTGGGCCTCCTGGGTCTCACTAATGCCCAGAAAGGGGCCCAGATGGAGTCCAGACTTGGGGGGAGACTTAAAGGGAGACAGGCAATGTGCCCACCTTCAGGACCTTATATACCGAGCCAAGTGGGTGTCGTCAGCCCTGACAAGGCTCCCTGGTGACCTCAGACACACACTTCCCTGCCACGGCCCCACACAGTGGCCCCGGCAGGGGCTGCAGCTGAAAGGATGTTGCTCCCAACCTGGCCTCTGGCTAGGTTTTTGTCCCCAGATGGTCACCCATGCCCTGGGAAAAAGGAACCAGTGGAAAGAGGCAGGCTGAACAGCTGGCTCTTTCTTGGGCAGAGCCCCCAGCTCTTCTGGGCCTGAGTTCGCAAGGGAGGTCCCTGGAGCCAGAGCCAGACTAGAGAGGGAAGGCAGGTAGCTGGGAGAACCACGCCTGTCCCCGGCTCCACCCTTGGGGGCTGATGGCACCCTGGCTTTGTCATGCGATCACAGGAAGGAGGCTGGGACAGGGCTTACACCAGCCCTTTCAGGGGTCCAGTGGTGGCTTCAGTCTTCACCCCTGTGACCAGAGCATGGGCCTTCTGCCTGTTTCCACTGAGAAGTCAAAGCCACAGAGTCCAAGGAGGCTGCCCGGCCCCCGGCAGGTGGAGCTTCCGTGTCAGGGTGGCTCCGTCCTCTCTCTGCAGCAAGGGCCTCTCACCTGGAGCCCCAGGGCTCGGCACAGTGCAGGCTGTGAGTTACTCACCGCTGGTCCCCGCTCTCTCACGAACAGGCTGGGTGCGCACCTGCTCGGACTCCAGGCCCTCACGGGAGCCTGGCCACACAAGGGACCTGGGATGCTTCGCAGAAGACACGCATTCAGGAAGTCCCACTCACTGCACCCTCAGAGGGGAAAGATACCAGGCTCTGAGGACAGAAGGCTCTACCCTTCCATGGCCTTTGGACAAGTGTCTTGGCGTCCCTGAGCCTCGGGTTTTTCATCTGCAGAATGGGGTCCTGAGGGCCCACCCCCCCCACAAAATAATATAAGAGGCTGAACTCAGGCTTCGGAGAGACTGACCCTGTGATGCTCAAGGCAAGAGGCCGGCACCCAGAGCCCCAGAAGACGGGCTGCTCACCAGCTCCACCTCTCTTACCGTTGGATCTCTGGGCTCCATCCTGGGAAGCCGGCCTGAGCCAGGGGCTCAGGGAGATGGGAGATGATGGGAGAGCCCCAGCTGGAGCCTCCGCCTGGCTTTGGGGGGCCATCCCGCCACCCCCTACCTGTATGTCCCAAGGGGAAACTGCTGCTCCTCTCTGAGCCTCGGCTCCCCATGTGTGAGATGGGCATCCCTGCCCGCCTGGCCCACAGCCCAGTGGCAACCTCAGGGTGGAGGGCAGGTGTCACCTAGATTCCCAGTGATGGGAATCTCACTGCCACCCTGGCAGGTCCTTGCTGGAGCGCTGTCTGACACAGAACTGCCTGGCCTGAACTGAGACTCCATCCCGGAGTCTCCAAGCTAAACAATGGGGCCCCAGTCACCTATTTCTCTTCTCTCGTGTTTTCTGGGGCCCCAGCCAGCTCAGTCTGCAGTCTGTGTGGGAGACTCCTGTCTGCCCACAAGCACCTGACAGAGCTCGCAGGAAAAGAACCAGGGACTATCCTCTCTGTCGAAGGCCCATGGGAACCAGGGCCAGGCTGGGCCCAAGTGTGCAGAGGCCCGGGCTGCCCTCGGGACTTCCCTGCTGTCCTGTGCCACAGCACGCACCCGGGGCTGTCCACCTCTGCCTTGTAGGACCATCAGCACCCAGACTGTTGGAAGGACGGAAGGATAGGATCAGGGCGGATGAAGCAGGCCAGCCCCAGGGCAGTCAGGGAGCTGGAGGTCACCAGCACACCCGGTGGAGACGGGAAGGGGACGGTGATTCCCACCACTGCCATGGGGACCATGCGGGTTCTAGAGTGGATGGTTGTGTCAGGCTCTGCACCAGGCCCTTGGAGGCTCATGAGGCTGAACTCAATGCCTTGAATTCAGGGCCTATTCACTGTGCTATATCCTCAGCGCTTTATTTTATTTTGAGACAGAATCTTGCTACATTGCTAAACTTCCCCATGTTGGGCTTGAACTCGTGATCTCCTGCCTCAGTGTCTTCAAGTGCTGGGATTACAGGCACCCTCCACCACAGAGTAGTTTTTTTAACCCCAAAGTCCTTGGCTACCAAGATTCCCAGGCCCCAAAGGTCTGGGTGACATCAGAGTTGGGCAATGCTGAGAAAGTGTCAGTAGGTGGCACTGTGGGGCCACGGACTGCCCTTGCTGTGAGACTCACCCGCACACACCAGGCCATGCGCAGGCAAGAGTCCTGTCCACCCTAGCAGGAAGCTTTACCCCTGGTGGGGACACCACCTACCCTGTACCTGTCCTGACAAGCTCTGTGAGGGCCCAGGAAGGGTAAGTCACTGAGCTCCGCGTCATGCTGCTTAAGAGGCAGAACCTTGAGTTCCTTTACCCCACAGTCTCCACTGAGATCCCCAGAACTCAAGTCTCAAGGAACTTACTCTGGAGTCCGGCGGGAGCCTCCCCTCCCCCATGAGCGGACATTCCACAGCTTCAACACTAAGCCCTAGATTACAGTGGCTCCGGCTCCCCCCACCCCCATTGCCCGGCCACACCCCCACCATTCCTATCCAGGGTCCTCAAAACACCAACCGTCTGAGTCCCTGAGAGGACATGGTGCACCCCACCCAGGATGCCCTCTGCCCGGGAAAGGGACCCCAAGTCTCTTGGTGACCCGCACACACCCGAGTCCCAACTTCTAGCCTCCAGTCATCTCCTGAGAGGCCGTATGTTCACTGTTGTCCCCACTGCGACACGTGCACTAGCACCCAGCACCCCAGTAACAGGTTGTGGGCTGGAATATGTCTGAGCATGCTCAGAAGTGGCAGAGTAACAGGGGAAGACTAAGGAGACAAGGAGGACACAAGAGGCCTGCAGTGGGGAGAGCGTGGTCCCTCCTGGACCTCAGCTTCCTCTTCCATTTGCCAGGCTCTCCGCACTGTGGGGACCCTGGGTCCTTCTGGCCTCCTGCCGGGGGCTCTGTGAGTCTGGCTGACCACAGTGTACCAAGTGCTGAGAGAGGGGCTTTACAGCTGCAGGCTGAGGACCATCAGCCTGGCCCATCCCGGCCATGTGGCCTCCACCATGGCTTGCATACCTCCAATTGTGGGAGGTCATTTCCTAATGAGGTGCTTGACCCTGTAATGATTCAGGTTGCCAGGAAGTCCTTCCCCAGAGCAGTCCCGTGGCAGGGTCCTTGCTACTGCTCCCTGGCACCCGCCCAGCCCTGCCCATAGGGCACCAGAGGAGTCTCACTCCGTTCACCCAAGACAGAGACTTGAAGACAGGACATCCCTTGACCACCCACACACCCCCCAGGACACTGTCCCCATCCTTTGCCACCCCTCTCCCAGCCTCTCCTCTTTGGACTTATCTGCCCTCTTAGCCTCCTGGGTGAGGTCCTGTCCTGGGAATGTAGTCTCAGCCCTCTGGAGCTCCTCTGGGTCCCTCTGCTGGGTGACCTCAGCCTCTAGTTCACAGTGTTTGCTGAGCCCAAAAGGAGAGGCTGGTGGCTGGTGGTTCCAGTTTCAGCCAAGAGCACCTGAGTGGCCCCCGCTCTGCCAGGAGGGAAGGGAAGACTGGATCCAAAGGGCACCCCTCAGCAGAAGGGGCACACAGGTTGGCAGGAGAGAGCTTAGTCTGGGAGAGTGTAAGGGTGAGAGATGGGGGAACTTCAGGAACATTAGGTGTCCCCGAGTGCCACATCAGCAGCAGGGCGATGGCTCCTGAGTCCCCCAGGAAGTTTGTCTGCTGGAGTATCAACTCTGAGTTATGTTCGTGCTGGGCCACACAGTTTGCATGGCAAGAAGCCCACCTGCCTGCCTGCCCGCCTGCCTGCCTGTCCTAGAACAGCAGACTCTCCTGCTCACATCTTGCCTCTGTGGGGTCCTGGAGGGAGCCTCTTTTTTCAAGGAGATTTGGACCCAAGACTGAGAGCTGATCTGGTAGGGAAGGGAACAGGTTCTTGAATTGGTGTTCCAGAGAGTTCTAGAACATTTGCCTTCAGAACAGGCTCTGCAGGCTTGTCTCTAGAATCAAGTTCTTCCAGAGCAGTGATTTCTGTTCCCTCTTCAGGATTTCTGACTCTGAATATTATGTTGATCTTTTTCTTGAAATCAACTTCTGTACATTTATTTTAAAGAAAGCTTTTGGACTGGAAATGTACCTCAGCAGTACAATGCTTGTCTAGTGTGCCTGAGGCCCTGGGTTTGTTCTGTCACACAAAAAAAGAAGGTTATTACAAGAACAGAGACTCGGGGTCAGGGATTTAGCTCAAGTATTACTGCGTCTATTTTGAAAGCACAAGGGCCCAAGTTCAATCCCTGTACTGCAAAACAAAACAACCAATCAAAGCCTCAGGCCGGGAATGTAGCTCAGTGGTGCTGTGCCTGCCTGACAAGTACAGGGTCCTGAGCTCAGTCCCTGGTACCGCAAAAAACAAACAGAAAAGCCCACTACCACTTAAAATGAAAAGCTAGTCCCAGGTGGAAACAAAGCAATGGGACTATTATTATCATTTTAGCTGGCTGCTGCAGCCTGAGAAAATTTCCAGCCAGAGCTGGCTCTCTGATTGTTAAGAAAGGGGTGGGGAGCCAGGTATAGTGGTGCATACCTGTAATCCCAGCACTCTGGGAGGCTGAGGCAGGAGGACTTAGCCCAGTCTAGGCAACCTAGAGACTTAGCAAGACCCTGTCTGAAAAATAAAAGGGTAGGGGGTGTAGCTCAATGTATAGGCTCGGGGTGCAACCTCTAATAATCCCCAAAAAGGAGTGTGGTCCCTCAGGGGCCTGCCAGGCTCACAGCTTCCCTCTTGGACGTAGTTGGCAGAGGGCGTCTGGTCTAACAGGAGACACGGCCTTTCCCCTTCATTTTCCCTCCTTGTCTGTGTTTTTCCCTCACGTCTCCCCCGTTACTTTCCCCCGGAAGCCTTCCAGGCTGGACTGGGCATCTCTTTTGTGCTTCCTCAGTTTTCAGTCCTCCCGACTTCGTGCTTGTGACCCTGGATTACTAAATCACTTCTGGGCTCGTGCCGGTCCCGTGGAGCCGCAGTGTCCTCCTCTTGGCATAAACTTTCACCCCAGCCTGCACAGCTCTGGGCCACTCTCTGCTCCCCTGGCCTGTCCTCCAGCCTGTCCCCTTCTCTACTACCGCGAGTCCTTCCTGCACCCCAGCGTCATCGTTGGGCCTGGTAGCTGCCTTTGCTTGGAGCCAGGAAGGGGTCCTTGATAGTGTCTTGTCCGTCTGTCCTCGGGCCCCAAACCCGGCCTGCTTGCTTGAAGGGACAGTCAGTCCCCAGACATTAGCCTCAGCATGCTCTCCTTGTTCGACAGGAAAACCAAGCACCCGGAGGCTCGGGACTTGCCCAGAGCCACTTTCTGGCAGAAGTGAGCTGGATGTACCCTAAAGGCCAGCACTGGACCTGTACCCTCAGCTGTCTCCCATGGAGGGCTTTCCTTCCCTGTCTGTCATGAGACCCAAAGGTGACAGTGACAGGCCCTGGAGGTTGGGACTAACTCCCAACCAGGCCGCAGCCCCCAGCCCACCCCAAGATCCGCTCATGGGCAGAGGCACAGGGTAGAGTTCCCCAATAGCCAGCTTTCAGGGACCTCACCACCTGATTTCCCACCCCCAGGGGCAGGGGACGGACAGTCTGTGGCTCTGAGGTCTGGTGCCCTGGGCTAAAGGCACCACCCAGCCACTTCCTGGCTGTGAAAGGTGTAGGCTCCCAGGGTTACCATGGCAACAGAGTGCCGGGTGGCTCTGTGGGTGGGGCCTCTCCCCAGCCACTCTGTCCCTTGGCCCCGCCCCCTGTGGTCACAGAGCTCCCGGGGAGGTTCCCGACCAGCCGGCTCCAAGCCCCTGGGGTCCGTCCCATCCCGGGAGGACCTTCAAAGGACTCAGCCATTCTTGAGCAAGCGCCAGGAGGGAATCTGCTCTCGGAGGCAATTTAGGCAGCCACAGGGGTGGAAGGAATTTGCCGTTCCTCTTAACAGCGACCCTGTTGTGATTTATATGGGGCCACTGTCCGGAGGCCCCAGCGATGGATGCTGTGCGTGAAAGGAAATGCCGACCCTGGCGTCCTGCTGTGCTAATTGCCCACAATGAGCCACAGCTGGCTGGGGGAGCCAGCGGGCCAGGGCAGGCCGGCTGCCTGCGCTCTGCACCCTGTTCCCTGGGGATCCCGTCTGCCCTAGCCTGCCTGGGCTTGCTGCCCAGGTCCAGTCAGGGGTCACCAGGAACCTGGGTCAGCCAGGAGCATAGCCACCACCAGACAGGCCCAGGCACAGCCACAGCCTTGGTCTGCAGCTGCCTCAGGAGTGGGAGGTCCCTGAGGTTCCCCGGGGCCACTGGGCTCCGTTCTGGGGATGGGGACAGTGAGGTCTAGGCAGATAGGTCAGGTCCCGTGGAGGCAAGGGGGCTCAGAACAGACACAGCTCCTCTTAGAGGAACTGAGCTATGCAGCTGCCTCCAGAAACTTGCCGGGCATATGGTTGGCTCTCTGGGCACTTTCAAGAGTGCCAGGCCCAGTGTAGGGTTCTGGGGGTACCAAGGTGGGCAGAATTCATCCTGACCCCCAACCTGACAGGCATACAGTCCTGTGGAGAAAGATACCAGTTACAGCAATACTGGCTTCTTGAAAGTACTCAGGGATTTGACCTGGACAATTGGGACTAAGCGTGTACCATTGAGGTAAGCAGAAAGCAGAGAAAAATTTGTGTGTAAGAAAAGTGTCTCAAACTAAAAAAAAAAAAATTGTGTGATTGGGCAAGGGAAGAAGGTGCTAGATGGGAGGGGGTTTCCAGGGAGCCGGGACAGCATAAGCAAAGGTCCTGTGGCAGGAGGAAACAGCACTTTAAAAGAAGAAATGAGGCTGTGAGGCTGAGCCAAAAACTGAGGGCCAGTGGTAAGAGGACAGGGCAGGGAAGCAGCAAGGGGTGACTGTACCTTCAGGGAGACAATCCTAGGACAGAGAGCATCTCACCAAATGCCCACACAGCATTTAGGACACCATCCCCAGCCTGCCACTTCTCTGAGCCTTGCCTCTGTCTTTGTCTCTGGCTTTCAGGAGCTTCAGTGCCCAGGCCTGGTGTATAGAGTGCCCCGGAAGCCCGGGCCAGGGCTGGGGGGAACAGGAAGCCATTCGGGTCCAGCTGTCCTGGGAGAGGGGGTAAGGAGCCATGGAGGTGGAAGGCCACCTGGCTTCTGTGTCACTAAGTGCCTTGAGGACAAGACAGGGGTCCCTGGAGTTAGTGATCATCTCTGGGCCCTGTGAGGAGGTGGAAATGATGGATGATAGAAGGTTGAATGAGATACACATCTCAGCCTCCTTGCCAGACCTCAGGGCAACCTCTGGCCACCCCACAGGCCACCCTATGTCCCCTATGAATCCGGGTCCTGCTCACTGGAGAGTCTGGCTGTCACAGAGCAGAGCCTCAGGTGAACCTCATGGCCCCAGGTGTCCCTGGATTCCTGGATCTGGCCTGGTTCTGTGGGGGTGCAAACAGGTCTGACAGGTTCATTAGCAGCAGAGAGAGCTCCGTGCATGATTTCCAGGAAAGCCAAGGTCTTAGAGAGCGAGAGGGAGTGGGGCCTGCCGTGGAGGGAGGGAGGGAGCTTCTGGAACCTGCTCCTCGTGTTCTGGGTCAGAAGCTCCAGAGTGACCTCCCAGCCACCTCCTCTGAGGGACCAGCAGGGACCTGGGTGTGACCAGGGGCCTGGAGCACGCGTGGCTCTTCTAGGAGCACCGGTCTTGGTGTGACCCAGACTCAGGCCCTATCTCCACACTCTGCTGTGTGGGAGGCAGTGCAGGCTCGGGCTGCAGAGTGCAGACTCCCAACTGCACCACTGACCTTGGGCCTTGGGCAAGCCACAGGCCTTGGCCAGGTGGCTGGCACTTCTGAGCCCATGTAGCTGGCCTGCCTCACCTCCGCCTGGGCCTATCAAGTCCTCCCACCCTCACATCTCTCCCTGACCCTGGATCTTCTCTGGATCATTCACTGCCATTAGCGCTCACCCAAAGGAGTCTCCCAAGACCCCAGGACTACCCCCAGGCCCCCCAACCTCCTGATCACATCTGCTTCTGCCTCTCTCCGCTCAGCTTTGGAGACTGAGGCCTTGGCACTGTCCCCAGCCTGTTTTTATTTCCTCTTTTTTATTTTGAGACAGGTTCCAGGTGAGTCACAAAGTGGCCCAGGCTGGGCTCGAACCTACAGACTTCCCGCATCAGCCTCCCAGAGTGCTGGGACTGCAGGGACACCAGAGCACCTGGCTACAGCCCACAGATTTTGAGGAGCACCTGGACAGTCTTTCACTTATGTTTACACCCAAGTCTCCAGGCACTGGGTGCAAGAAGGATGGGGAAAGACCGCCAATGGATTTTTTGTTGGGGTGCAGAGGGGTCTGGGTAGTGGTGATGGTTCCATACCTGAGGTATGAGCTCAGAGCCGATCAGAAACGGCGCGTGTTTACCAGCTGCCCTCAGTGCATACCTTCATAGCGCACAGCGAACATGTACTACTACTACTAGTAACACGGTAAGTGTTAGGGTTTGGGGGTTACACCTCAATAAAAAGGCTTCGCTGCAGCCTCCCTGAGCACCACCAGCTGCCGGGGAGTGTGGGGCAGGTTCCTGCATGGACTTGTCCGACCCACCACAGCAGTCCTGCTCTGATGGCTTTGCGTCTGCTGCCTTCAGGGGCGTCATCAGCCTGCAAGTCCCTGCACCTGTCCTTTGCTGGGCCTTTCATGGCATTTCCAGCGGGACATACTGGGTATGGAATGGAAGCTCATCGTATGTGTGGACTTAACTTGAATAGATCTTGCCAAACAGTGTCCCAGGGTGGGTGACCTGTCTCACACCACAGTCTGAGGGTCCTGGTGGCTCCTCCTCCTCACCAACACGTGGGGGTTGTCCATCCTTTTAATTTTACCCATTCAGATGAAAAGGTCTCTCTCTCTCTCTTTTTTCTTTTTTTGGTATCAGGAATCAAACTCAGAACCTCACACTACCCAGGCAGGCACAGCACCACTGAGCTATATCCCTGCCCCCTCATATTACATATTTAATTTGCCATTTCTTTATAAGGAAAGGGACTTGGGATTTTATTCATCATTTAAATGAACTTTTTTTTGTCATCTACCTCGTTGGATATTTTAATCTTTCTATATTATTACTGTGGTGGTGATGATGGTACTGGGGGACTGACCCCAGGGTTTTGAACTAAACTACATCCCCAGCATTTCCTTTTTACTTTGAGAAAAGATCTTGCTAAGTCACCACGTTGCCCAGGCTGGGCTTGCACTTGTGATCCTCCTGCCTCTGCCTGCCAGAGAGCTGGGATCACAGGCATGCCCCACCATGGCCCACTTCATCTTTCTATTATTTGTATGCAGGATTAAATATACACATATATTCTGGATAGCGGATCTTTGTAAGGATCCTTGTGTTGCTAATATCTTCTCTCATCTTTTGCCCTGTCTTTTTCACATTCTTAATTAGACTTTCAGTTGGCAGAAGTTTTTAATTTTGACACAGCCTAATTTACCCACTTTTTATGTCATGTTCCGTGCCATATGTGTCCTGGTTAAGACAGTTTTGCCTGTCCTTAAATGTCTTTTAGCTCTGTCCCTCCGCTTCTGCCCAGCTCCTGGCTGCCAGGTGCCTCCTGTTCGGCCCCCCTCGCCTTCCCCCGGTGTGCTGCCCTGCCTTCTGTCCCCTCCTCCCATCTTCCTCACTGCAGCCCTCGTGGCCTTCTTGCCCACCAACAGGTCCGGTTCGTCTTCTGCAGCCCCTGGGACTGGCAAGGCCCTGGGCACACACTAGTTGCTCAGTAAAAGCTGCATAAATGGAGGCAATGTTCTGCGGCCCAGCTGGGGACCATTAAAACTGTCAATTAGTTCTAAACACCAGCTCATCAGGAACAGTTTGAGCGGAGCCAGGGAACCAAAACGTTTCGGAAAAACCAACACGATAGGAATGCTCGCTGTCCCCCTAGCCGGAGCACTCAGCACGCAAACTCAGACCTTAGCTTGGTTTATTCTTGCTTCACCCTGATCTGTGGGACAGGAGGAGCCTCCCCCGGGCCCTCGTTTTGCAAAAACGCCCGTCCCAGGCTCCACTGACTCCAAGTGCGGAGGAGACCGTGTCTCCTAGTCCTTCTCTTCGCCGTGCGTGATGACGTAGCACAGATTCCTGTAATCCAGGTTGCCGCACACATCTGGTGGGAAAGCTGCAAACATCTGTTTGACCTGGGCAGAGGCAAGGAGTCAGGCTGGACCAGGCACGACTGGGGGCGAGAGTGGGGACTTTCGGGACCCTGAAGGCCACACTTACCTCCTCCTCACTGAACCGGTCTGCCTGGGTCATGAGCTTCTCCTTGATGCTGCTTGAGGGGAGAAGCAGTCATGTGCAGGGGAAAGGCAGAGACCGGGGTGACGGCTGACACCCCAGCTCTCTCAGCGACTCTCTTAGCCAGAGCTGCCTTGTGTATGAGATAGAAATCCACCCAACCTTGAGTAGGGGCCAAATGGAATGACCTTGGGACCCCATCGTGACCTTGGGACCATTCTGATTCCCATGGTGTGCTAATGACCAACTTTAGGGTCACTGAGGGGTCACTCAGGCCCCTTGAGGCTCTTTTCCAGACTGGGACTTTCTCTGACTTCTGTTCACGGACTACAAGAAGCTGGGCCTTGGTTGGGGGCAGGGCAAGGCCTGCGCAGCTGGGTCTTCTGGACCTCAGCTCTCCCAGACCTGGGAAATGAGGACTCTGATTTTCCTTTATTTATAGGGAAACTGAGGCTCAGGAGGGCTTAGGATGTCCCAGAGTGAGGCAGTGGCAGGACGGGGCCTGCATCACTTGGCATATAGGAGAGAAGCTGGTCACAGCCACCAGAGTCACTGGGGACCACAGGAGTCACACTGGGTCCACATACAAGCGAATGGTGCCCCCTGGAGCTTGGGGGCCTTGCAAGGCTTAAGGAGTGCTCGGGGGACAGGGACAGGATCTGAGCGCTCAGCGGCCCCACGCACTCCTGTGTCCTCCGGTGCCGGGAGTGACAGACCCCGCTCAGGACCGACACACATTTTCCATTATTTATGTTACTGTGGGACAGTCACAGTTTCCAGCTCCCCAGGCTGGAGACTTTTCACAGACTCTGATTCAAGCAGAGCCTCCTCTGTGGCCTGTTTGGCCAAGGGCCACATCATCTGGGTCCTGTGGCCGAGGGTGGCACCTTCCATTGCCAAACTGGGTCCCCAGTGCTCCCCAGCCCTGTCCTCAGGCTGGGAGGAGAGAGTTGGGGGACTATTCCAGGCAGTACTCCCAATGATGGAGGTGGGAACCCCAGACCCCGAGGCGTGACAGCAGGAAGCTCTAGCCTGAGATGCACTCAGCACCCCTGGAATCTGACTTATGCCCCACAGATCAGGTGCTGATGGCAGCAGGACCCCACCGCCTGCAGCCAGAGCTCCCATGTCCAGGGTCACCCACAGCCCAGCCAGCCTCACCAGGGACCCCTGGGACCCTGGGCAGTAGCCGGTCACTGCCACCCTGGGGTCCCTGCTCTCAAGGGAAAGGCTCACAGGGCCCCTGAGGCAGCACCCACCTCTACAAAGCCATCCCATAGACTGCACACAGCTGCCCAAGCTGAGCTGGCCACCAGGGAGCCTAGGGGCCTGCCTCCCTCCCCAAGTCCGCTCAGCTGGGGGTGCACCCGGCTCGGTCCTCAGCGTACCTGGGTCCCCGGGCACTGTCATCCGGCCTTTACTGACCACTCACTCCCTCTCCACTCCAGCCTCCCTGGGGCCCCTGAAAGCCCAAGGCTCTCAGCTCCTCCTCCGGGCTGGCCCCCAGGCTACCCGGTACAGTCCCTTCTGGGCTCTCTCCTGCCCCAGCGCAGCCCTCGCCGGGAGTCCCTGTGCCCGTTTCCCCTGCCCTCTCTTGACCCACACCCTCAAGCCCCGGCCCCTTGCCTGCTCTGGCCCACATCTACAATGCTGTTCCTGCCCTGTACAAGCTCAGTCCTCCTTCAGGTTCCGCCTCTCTCCCCACCCCCTCCCCATGACTGAGGGGCCCTCCCGGAGTGACCCACACTTCCTGCCTACTTCAGAGGGGGACACCACGGCTGGCCCGAGGCGGAGAAGGGACATCACAAGGCCCGGCTGGAGGCCTTCGAGCTCAGCAGAATCCCGGTTAGAAGAGGAGCCCGGGAGGCCACTCATCTGGCCCCCACCAGCTCATGCCTCCTGCAAGGCCTTGGTGAGCAAAGCCCCGGGGCGCAGGGCACTTACAAGTCAGCCTTGACGAAGCCTTTCCCTTCAGTGTCGAACACCTTGAAGGCGTGGAGGATGGTCTCCTCGGGGTCGGTGCCTACAAGCACACACAGGGCGGGGAGAGCGGCAGGTAAAGGAGCCCCTCAGAGGCAGGGCTGCGGCGTCCGACCGCACTCCACAGTGAGGTCCAGCCCCGCTCGAAACAAGAGCAGGGAGGTTACAGGGAAATAAATGAGAGAAATACCACACACGGAGCTGCACATGTGGGCACGAACAACCTGCACAACTATGCAAGGACACCATTTGCTACGCTCTTCACCCTCCTGACAATTGTTCCTATTTTATAGATGAAGAAACTGAGGCTCAGAGAGGTGATAGTCTTTGCCTTGCCAGGTTCTTGAAACTGACATGGATCAGGGAGCCTAGGGGCAACAACTGTGGGCCTCACTCATTACTCACGCTGTGCAGAGACTGTAAATGAAAGAAAAAGCTCTGTACTCCGGGGCTGAAGGTGGAGCTGGTGCAGGGCCCTGGAGGGGTCTGTAAGATTGTTGCACCGGAAGTGCCGGGGGGGTGGTGGGCTGGGGGGCGGTGCAGCCAGCCCAGGACTGATTATCACTTTTCCTGGCTTTGGGGAAGGCTGCATCAGAATAAATGATTCTGATTCCCACCATGAATACTCTGCACTTACTATATATTATATGAATACTTATTGCCCTGATGGGTAAACTGAGGCCCAGAGTAAAGAAGGGGCTCACCCGAGGCCTCCTGGGGTGTGTGAATGGCAAGTGACCTGACAGCATTCACCTGGACCTCTTTCCCTGTTTGCAGTTCACCTCGGGCCTAGGATGCTCCTGGTGTCAGGGGGAAAGAGGAGGTGTTTGCTCACCCCGCGCACCATGGCTGGGTTTTGGCAGACTTCAGTGGGTCGGGCCGCAGAGCCTCAGGGCTCTGCCAGGATCCAGGCCAAGGGACACGAGGAGCACCCTGGTAGTAGACACAATGCCCCTGACTTATCACAGAGGAAACTGAGGCTCAGAGGGGTTCCATGACTTCCCCAGTGCCTCAACAATAAGAGAAAGGAGGCTAACCCGCCTCTATGGACACCCAGAGTGCCCTGCTCCTCCCAGCACTAGAGCTTCTGCCAACCAAATGGGTTGGTCATGGCCATCAGACCAGATCAGGACCACGCGTGTCTCCCCCATCAGACGGGAAGCTCTTCTAGAACAAGGCAGGCACTGTCCAGGTTGCTCAGTCTATGCGACTGGCCAGGTGGGACACACCTGGCTGTGCCAGCCCGGGAGCTACTGGAGGGTGGAGATGGGACTTCCTGTGTCAGGACAGCAGGGACCTCGGGTGCCCAGCCCTAGGCTGGCTGGGGCAGGGCTGCAGGCTGCGTGACTAGAGGACCATAGTGAGAGCTACTGCGGTGTCTCTGCATCTGATGCTCCAGACTTCAGCAATCAGCTGAAAACCCCCCCATGGTCTGAAGAGGCCTCACAGCTGGCCCCGGTTTGCGATGGGCGCCTGCAGTCCTGGGCGGACCAGGCCCGGCTGGCGGCCCCTCACCTCGTAGGCTGCTCCCTGTGCGGGGGCTGGGAAGACCAGGCATGCGGTCCCCAGAGAGGGCCTCTGCTCCAGGCCTGCGGACCTCATAAAACAGGCTGCAGAGTGGCTGCTTCCGTCACTGGGAATCTCATGACAAAGTCTTCTCGTCTTAATTAGTGGGACGAGGCGGTTTCCGCCTCAGCCCCCCTGCCCTCCCAGCTGCTGGCCTGTCACGCAGGCTGGGCCACATTCACATGGCAGACCTGGGGCCCTGCAGAAATGAGAAAAAGCTGTAGCCCTGAGGCCCCCACTAGGCCGTGGGTCACTGCTCCAGCTCACCTCTGCCCACAGGCGGTGGCCATCAAGAGCTGGGAGAGCTCTCCCTTCCCCAGAACGTTTGAACCCTGGAGCACAGGCCCTGGCTCCTCCAGGACCCCGTTGCTGTCTCTCTGCACCCTGCTTCCCTGGCTCTAAAATGGGACCGGCAGCTGGGCATGGAGGCACACACCTGTTACCCCAGCACTTTGCGAGGCTGAGGCAGGACCAGTGCATGTTCAAGCCCTGCCTGGGCAACTTACTGAGGATGTTGTCTCAAAATTTAAAATGAAAAAAGGGCTGGGGATGTAGCTCTGCACAAAGGCCCTAGGGTCAATCTCCAGTGCTGAGAAAAAAAAGTGGAGGGCAATCTCTTGCTCTGTTTAGAGCTGCTGGCTGGAGCCACCCGTGTCTCCCAGACAGTACTTGCCCTGGCCCAGGCTCTGGGCTCCTGAGTGCTTCTGGGAGGGGGACCTGGGTCTGGAAACAATCCCTAGCACCTGCCACGGGCCCTCTGGGACTCCTAGGCCAGCTGTGCAGTCTGAAGTTCAAAGCCTGGCCCAGAGAGCGTGTCCAGCCTCTCAGCCCCTGCGTCCTCGCCTCTGACCCCAGCCAGGTCATGGGCCTCCTTCTGACTCTGGGATCTGTCAGAGCGCTGGGTGTGGAGGCTGTGGTACACTCCAGCAGGTCACGAGCTGGGAGAGTACTGATTTTCTCTGGTATCAATAGCAGGCTGATGGGCAACCCCCTAGAAGATACTTCTACCAGAACCTGTGTCACCTGACTTGGGAAATGGGACTTTGCATATGGAAGTTAGAGGTCTTGAGATGACAAGATCATTCTGGAATCTCTAGAAGGGCTCTTTAAATCCAGGAGCAAATGTCCTTATCAGAGGAAAGCAGAGAACCAGGATTAGGCAGCGCATGAAGGAGTCCTGTGACCCAGAGGCAGACACGGGAATCCGACAGCCACCAGAGGCTGGGAGACATAGAACAGATTCTCCCTTGGGGCCTCAGAGAGCCTGGCTTGGCCTGATTTCGGACTTCTGGATGCCAGAACTGTGAGAATACAGTACTGATGTTTGGTGCCACCAAGCTTTTGGTCATTTGTCACAGCAACTTTGGGGTAAAATTCCCATTCTTCAGACTAAAAATGGAGGTGCGGAGAGCAGACAAGAAGCCGACCTGGGGCACCCTGGGGGTCTGCAGGAGGTCAGGTCTCGACACCAGACCTGGCTAAGGCAGGCAGACCAAGGGGCACACCAGAGAGTGGCACATGACACTGGGTGACAAGAGTGTCCAGCGCTGGGGCTAGCACAGCCTGGAGGGTTTTTCTCCCAGCCACAGAGCTCTTGTGTTCTGAGGACGTCACTACAGGGAGGCCCACGGGCCTGCAGAGACAGCACATGGAGAAAAAGGCCCCGGTGCTGTGTCAGGAGACGGCGGCAGTCGGAGTCCGGTCCAGCCTGAGGCTGCAGGGGAGCCGCTTGTTTCCGGGGCCCTGGGCAGGTGTCCCAACCTCTCTGAGCCTCCTAACTTTGCTTCTGAAAAGCAGGTCCCGGATCCTTTCTTGGGGGCCACGGTGACCGTGACTCAGGACAAGATGAGTTACCTGTCCAGGGCTGGAATTGCCACCTCGGCTTTTAGAAGCCCCTTCCCCAAAACACCCCTCTGCCTGCCCCCACTGGCAGGTGCATCAAAGCACAGCAGAGGGAGGGCAGCAGGAGGGGAGTCCGGGGCACTATCCTCTGGCAGGCAAAGGACTCAACAGAGGGTGGAGACTGAGGCAGGGCCCGGGGTGCCGTGGGCACCCAGAAGGTGGCATCTGGGGCCGCTCCTTGTTCCTGCTATGTCTGTGTACAAGTGTCAGGGCTGGCCGGTGCAGGGAACATGTCTACGCCCAGCCGCAGCCCCTCTGAGGGTCTTGGGGCCTCACTCACCCTTGAGCTTCTCCCCAAACATGGTCAGGAAGACGGTGAAGTTGATGGGCCCTGGAGCCTCCTTCACCATGGCCTCCAGCTCCTCGTTCTTGACATTGATGCGGCCTGGGAAAGGCAGCAAGAGGGGTCCAGGAGCAGGAAGGGGGCTGAGGGGCCCTGGGTGGGGCAGCCAGGGAGAGCTGGCACCCCCCCCCCAGCTCTGCTGTCCCACCTTCCCTCGCAGCCCTAAATCCCTGGGCCTCTGTGGGTGGACCATTGGCCCAAAGTCTGTCGGGAACTGTCCCCGACCTCAGCCCTGTTGCCACCACCACCTCAGCACCCCTGGAGAGGAGACCAACTGGGTCTGGAGCTCCCTTTTGCAGAGGGGGAAACTGAGGCCCAAAGAAACTGAGGTGGGGCTACACAGGTGCCCGGGGCTCATACACCCCTAGAGGTGGGGACTCTGGATTCCTCAGGGTCCCAGTGGACCTTCTGATCCCGGGGGCTCCAGGCCCAGCCAGCCATAACCCAGTTAGGCCTCTTCTCCCACCCAGCCTCACAGGCGCCTCGAGGCCCCTCCCTGGCAGCTGAGCCCCCTTGACCCCGCAAGCCTACCAGGCCTTCGCCCGAGCTGTCGCTACCCCTGCAGTGTCTCCAGTTCCTGGGGCTTGCTGTCATGCCTGGGAACCTTCCCCACCTTCCAGGCCGCCCCCTCCTCTGCAGGCTTTGGCTCACAGCGCTCCCCCACCGTACCCCGACTCTCGCTGGGTGGCCTGGGCTCTGCCCCACCCCAAGCCTCACGCTTCCCCAGCTCCTAGGCCACCCACCCAGTGCAGCAAAGGTGTCTCTCAGATCCTCCTTGTCGATGAAGCCGTCCCGGTTCTGGTCCATGATGGTGAAGGCCTGGCAGAGACACGGGCACTGAGCAGCCAGCCTCCCCAGCCCGACTACCTGGTGCCGTCGCCCTGCAGGTGTCACCCCAGGGACTCGCTACAGGGCCCTTCAGCCACCCAGCTTCGGCAGCAGCCCTCATTCACAGAGCAGGAAACCGAGGCTCAGAAAGAGGAAGGCATTCGCCGAGGTGACCCAGAAACCGACTCAGGCACAGAGAGGGACGGGCAGCCTGCGGGCTGAGGGTCACGTCTTCAGGCTCTGAGACGCAGCACAGTCTGCTGAGGGACGACCCCATGCCTGGCTCCCTCCTCTGTGTCCCTGTGTTCCTTTAATCCTGCCCCAGCCCTGGGTACAGCGACTGACCTCCTTAAACTCCTGGATCTGTGACTGATCGAACATGGAAAAGACATTGGAGCTGGCTCCGCCTTCCACTCTCTTCCGGGCTCTGCGGGGTGCCTGCGAGGGAGCAGGGAGGCCTGGTGTGGTGGCACAGAGGGCACACTATTTTCACCTCAGTCACACAGGGACTGTCCCCGTCCTTGTAGCTATGGTACCACCTCCAGCTGCAAAGCTTCCCGAATATTCCCAGGATCGTGTCTGGTTGTGTCCAGCAAAATGTGTCCCTCGCTGCATTACCAGATCTTCTTTTGTCACCTGCTTGGATCCCCTTTTCGACCCCGCTTTGCGCTGCCTCCCCCCCACCCCCCGGCATCTGGACCTGTAGCCCACCCCCAGAAAACTTTCCATCCGGAAGAATTCTGTAACTGCTCCCCTGGCAGGTCTAAGACGACTTCCCCGGCCCCCAGGCCATTCACGCTGTTCTAGGACTGTCACCTGCCATGGCATGAGCCACTGTGTTCTGCCATTTCTCCCCCTTGGGGAGACCCCAAGGACCAGGCCCTTTCGGTCTCATCTCTGGCCTCTCCACCCCACCCCGTATCTGGCCAAGAGTGTGGGTCAGGCCATCTTGGGGAGCAGCTGCCCAGAGCCCAGGGTATACCTACAGGGCAGGTGGGGCAGCTGCCTCCCTCGTGGAGCCATCCCCATGTCTGGCTGGCCTCCTGCCACCTTTTCAGGATGGCAAGGTGCCTGAGGGCTGCCACTAGACAGCCTCTGAAAGCTCTAAGTCTCCAGGACCCCCCGAAAGGCCTCTCCCTCAGCAGCCGTCACTGCAGGCCCCAGTCCTGGGGGGGGCTCCGAATTGACCTTGATGGCTGAAGAAACCTCTTAGGTGTCCCCAAGATAGAGGTGAAGGGGCAGCTCCCACCCCCAGCTCAGCCAGCGCCACCCTCTGCCAGGCCCTGGTGTGGACCTCCTGAATCCCCCGCCCCCACCCTCACCAGTGCCTGTGTGGTCTCCCCCGCCCCCACCCCGCCCTCATCCAGCTTCCCCCGGGCTCCTGGGCCCTCGCTGGAGCTGCAGCACCGGGCCGACTTATAATTAGCTTTTACTGGGTGCTTTGTCTTCGCTAATCCTTTGAAAGGGGCTGGCAGGGTGGCTGGGACGTTAGGGTGCTGTAAAACCTCTGTAATATTTATAAATCCCTTCAGACAGCATAAAGAAAAGAACTTCCCTGCAGAGTTCAGCTCACATAATTACATATACATTTCCCTCTGATTAATAAAAAATGATCACTTCCGTCTAGGGGATATTCTGTCTTTTCTTGCTCAGATCTGGCTTCAGCCTCGACTCTCCCCCCACTTTTACCCCACTCCAGCCTTTCATATCTGCCTCCCTCAGCCTAGGATGCCCTACTGCAGCCCAGAGCTCTTCGAAGGAGGAAGAAACTCTCTGGCTCTGCACAGGGACTAGGAGGCCTGGGGGCGGGCTGGCTTGCAAATTTCCCTGTATAATGGGCCCCTCAAAAATAAGATCTCCTGAAAAGAGGATCCTAAAATGACAAGGGCCACTGAGACCGGAGTTCTAATCCTGACTTTGCTGCTCTGGCCTCTGTGGTATTAAGAAATACGCTTCTTTCTCTGAGTCTTAGTTTCCTACTGGTAAAACTAAAAGAATACCCGCCTCAAAGTACCAGGATGTTGTTTACTGAATACCTGTGCCCTGTGTCTGGTTCCTGGGACCAGAGCTGAATCGATGCCTGCCCTTGCCCCTGAAGAACTCAGTCCAGCTGGGGACAGGTGACCGATGGAGAATGACAGAGAAAGTACAGGTATCTGAGTTCAGGCCAGGAGGGACTCGTGGGGGTGGGAAGTAAGACATAGGCACTGAAGAACAGTAAGATTCAGAGTCTGAAAGGGACCCCAAGGGCTGCACATGGGGACAGGGAGAGTGGTGGGCGAGCCCCATGGGGCACAAGAAGGGACCAGGTGAGCGCACTGTGCAGAAAAGCGACTCCAGCCCCATCAGGAACCACGCCCACCGCGGAGCCCCCAGTCCTGGCTGACACATCTCCCTCCACCCTCCCGACCCTCACTTCCCCTCTCGGTGACCTCAACAGCCCCCTCCGAGTCTAGGAAAGCAGAGACTCTAAGCACAACCTACAAGGATGAACTGGTCACCCGTCAAGGTCAGAAGAAGTCAGACCAAGCAGAGCATCTGGTCAGGGTCAAGACCACAATAGAACATCAGGGCAAGGAATGAAATTATGGTTAAAGTAAGTTCAGGCTCGAGATGAAAGTAAGAATCACACATAAAGTCAAGGCCATGGGATGAGCTCAGAGTAAGGAACAAATCCTAGATGGAAGGTGGAGCTGGGAAGGTCTCACACACACACACACACACACACACACACACACACACACACGCTTACGCACACACACACCCCCTGTGCAAAGGAGGGAGAGGTCTGTAGCCCCCAAACTGTGGGGTTGAGCGAGGGAGAGTGGGGTACAGGGGGGGGCTGGCCCAGCCTACCATGATCTGGAGCTCTCCTTGGGGCTGCAGTAGGGCTGGGGCCACGGGGGGAGGTGGTGGCTTCTTAAATAGCCCTCCCCCAGGGCCCGGCGCCGCCCCAGGTCCAGATGGCAGTTTGGAAGGTGACCAAGGCTACGATGCTCACCTCCCTGCCAGGCAGCTCCTCGGGGCCACAGGGAGTGGGCAGGATTGTAGGAGCCTCGGGTTAAAACCATTGATCCAGAGACTGCCCAAGCCCGGAGGATCTCCGTGAGCTCTGGGCCAACTGTTTTCCCTCTAACCAGGGACCAAGGCTCAGGAAGAACCGGAGGCCAAAGACCTGGCGTAAGTCAAGACCTCCACCAGCTGGGAAGACTTGGCCTTGGGCCGTGGAGGGCAGGGGCACCATGCTGGCGCGGCGCACATCGGGACTGAACTTGGCCTGACCCTGTGTGCTGTAGGCTTCCAGGCCAATATCTAGGCGTCCTAGTCCTCTTGTGGGACAGGGGAAAGATGTGACATCTGCTCGGTCTACTCACGGAGACGGTTTCTGCCCCAGTCTGGCTCCAGCCCATGTGGCTACAGTTGCCCCTCGGTGTCTGTGGGGAACAGGGCCCAGAGGAACCCCTGGGATGCCCGCATGCGAAGGTGCTCAGAGGCTTAGGTAAATGGCATAGTACTCGCAGAGAACCTAAGCCCCGCTCGTGCGTTCTCAACCAGCTGGATGATTTCTAATGCTTGGTATCGTGGAAATGCTGCATAAATACTTGTTGGACGGAGTTGTGTAGCTTCACCTGTTCGGTACCAGACTCAGTCATTTTCCTGGAATTTCCCATCCACGTCTGGTTTACTCCTCGGCTGTGGAACCTGAGGACGCAGGGGGCCGTCAGGACTGCCCTGTGGTCAGCAGCACCACTGCGGCCCACCCCTCACCCGGGGACCCTTCAGGACTTAAAAACGCTCAAGATATTGCAAGAGTAAAGAAACAAAAAAGTGAGAGAACTGAAAACTTTGTCTCAGTCTCCTCCATGCCTCCCACAAACCTCCAGCCAAGATATCTCCCCAACATGTGCCAGGCAGAGCCTCCCCCTCCCCCTAACAAGCTCCTCCAGGTCCAGGGCAGCCCTGGTGGCCCCAGTGTGGCCTCCGAGGCCGCCTCCATCCATCTGGCCACGTTGGTTGCTGCGTGGGAGCAGCACATCTGATCGGCTGCCAGGACCGGCAGGGCTGCGCTCAGGCTCAGAGCCATGGGCTCCCGGGAGCTAGAGAGCTTAACTGTCCCCGGAGGTGGCCTCAGGCCTCCGGGCTCCAGTACGGCTGATCCCCTCCCTCGGGAAGAAGGCATGTGGGAGTTGAAAAAGGGCCAGTCTATGTTCTGAAACATGTCTCCTCCCATCCAACCTTTACTTCATTTTCCAAGTGAGCAAACTGAGGCACACGGGGGTTAGTTAACACATTGCCCCAAGGCTGGCAAGGATTGACACGGGGATGACAGGCCCTCTCTCTGGTGGTCCCGTTAGAAAGTTTCCAGAAAATTCTGCTTGACATCTCTCCCAGGCATCTCTGACTATAGATATCCCTGACCGGCCCCTCTGACCTCCCTGGGCACCAGGGATGAAGCCAGCCAGGCTCTGCCAGGACTGGTCCTGACCCACTCCTCTCAGCGCCCCAGGGGGACCAACCACATGCTCTCTGGGAGTTCTGTTGCAGGGGTGAATGTGCAACTGGCACTGGGGACCAGAGCCCCAGATTCTAGCCAACCCGCCTCAGCCTCCCCCAGGAGATGGGGTATGTGACCATGGCAGGTTCCTGCCCCTTTAGGGGACAGGTGGCCACTGCCTGTGCCAGCTGTAGGTGCAGTTTTTCTCTGCCTGGTGCTTGAGTCTGGCCCTGGGGCCTTCTGGCTCTGCGTCACTGAGGGGGAGATGATCCCATGCAGGGCTCTAACTCCTGATCCTGTGGCCTCTGGCTTCCTGCTGGCCTGAGGCCCCTGGATGTCAGACCTGAGCTCTTTCCTCCGGGGATCACACCCCGGGCTTCAGTGTAGCTCTGGAAAGCCCAGGACAGACCTGGGCAACCAAAGGGGCTGAGCCTGACCAGCACGGACAAGTGCCATGGAGAGTCACAACGGCGAGGAATCACAGCAGGGCTTACAAGAGAGGGCTGGTCCACTCGAACTGGCAAATGTTCATTTACTATCTTTGGTGGCCTTGCACTGGGCACTCCGGAGACTAAGAATTCATGCTTGATGAATCCTGGGTTTGGAACATTTCAGTAACCTAGGCAAACAATGTACACTGGGTTAGTTCATTCCATAACCGTTTACTGAGCTCTTACTGAGGACGGGGCACTAGAGACAGCAGCAGCAAATTACAGGGGTAGCTGTGAAGGGACTTGGAGAGACACTGCCAGTGTCTTTTAGAGAACACACTGTGGACTGGCTTCTGGCAGACTGGGCTACATGGTGTCCTTGCTCTGGAGAGAAGAGGAGGTAATTGTGTGGGTCGCCTCAGAGAGCCCAGAAAGCCCAACAGGTGTGAAGTCACACAGCACTACGGGCCAGGCACACAGGTTTTCTGTACTGATTCGGGGTCACTCTGGGCCCACTGGGCAGCTGGATTCTGCCCCCTTCGTCTCCTCCTAGCCATCGGGACCGCAGCTATTTTTACAGCGGGTCACGGTGGCCACAGGCCCTTTGAATAGGCTGCCATTTGCATATTTCTGCGTTGTGTTGGGTTCTCAGCCCTCTGGACCACAGCTGTAAACCCAACGAGAGGCATTTTGGGAGACATTCTTCTTGGTTTTAAAGGTTTCCTTGTCGTTTCTAAGAGTCTCCAAATTAGAGGAAGGCTCCTGATGGGGGCGGGGACTAGACAGGAGAGGACAGCAGGGAAAAGACAGACCGCGCTCTTTCTGTCCTCAAACTCTGTGATTTCATCGGTAATTAGCGAGGTGAAGATGTGAGAGGCAGCTCGTTGGGGTGTGGGGGTCCACCTGTGGCTGCGTGAGGGTGACTGTCAAGCGGCCCCAAGTCTGGGTTCTGGCTGGATTACTAGCTGCCGGTGGGATCTGCTCTTGTCAGAAACAGCCTCTGCCCCTCCCTGGGCAGCTCTGGCCTCTCAGGAGCCCAGCCGTTCTCCTGGGTGTGCGGACCATGGGTCTGTCCCCACCCCCGACCTGGAACCTCTTGCTGTGTATGTGACCAGAGAAACCAGAGAGGGTGGCAAGGGGCCAGCACTCACGGCCTGTGGCTCTGGGTGTTTCCCGTGGACCCAGCTGGCTGTGCGTCAGGCAGTACGGTCGCATTTGCGGGATGGCAGACAAGAGTGCCGAGGAGCCGAGCGGCCGGACTGACCGAGAAGGACAGGCCGTGTATCTTCCTGGCTGTCCCCAAGGGCTGGGGGCCACTGTGCCAGCATTCTGGGAGCCTGAGAGATGTGTGTGTCCCTTGTCGTAGGCGGTCACGATTCCTGCCAGTGACCAGATAGGATGCGGGGCCAAGGAACTCCCCTGCAGCCAGGATGGCAGTCCAAGGAGGCAGGAAGCTCCTCCGGGGGGACAGTGATGGGGTGACCGTCCACACCCGGCAGGCCTGAGTTTGGAGAAGGATCTTAGCCGGGAAGAGGAGCCAGACCGGGGGCAGGCAG
>PVIC010009638.1:31062-45233 GCA_004025085.1 Thryonomys swinderianus
AAAAAAAAAAAAGTACACCCATGTTCATAGCACCTCAGTTTGTGATAGCCTAATCTTGGAAACAACCCAGATGCCCATCAACTGAAGATTGGATAAAGAAGATATGTTTTTAAAAATAAAATGGATATTACTCTGCCACAAAGGATGACATGACAAGTTTCATTCATTTATGTGCAAATAGATACACCTTGAGGACACACTAATAAGTGAAATAAATAGATCACACATATGTAAATACAGTATCTTTTCTCTGGTATGAGAACCTGTAGATGTAAATGAGTTCCAGAATGTATGATAGATTTTGTAAAATAGGAAATATTCAAAGGGAATGTAGTGGGGAGCGTAACAAGGGGAAAGAATAAATATGATTTGGAAAAAAAAGAAATAGCTTGTATATAAGGGGTGGGGGGTTGTAGGTGGGAAGGAATATGGGTGAAAATGAGAATTAACTTCTGTCATATACTGGTACAAATTCCCCAATGTTGAGTGTGATTGTGAACTGTATATAAAATGTACCAATAAAGAATTCAATTTAAAAAATGTATAAAACACAAAAAATCCTGGATATAAACCAGTCCAGAGCACCTGGGTTTGATCTCCAGTACTGCAGAATAATACTAATAAATAATAGTTCACCGGGGGGATGTGAAGAGGAAGAGAAGACGCACATTGTCCTCGGGGGCTGGCAGGGCCTCAGCCCTGCTTCCTTTATTTGCCCCAAGAGGCAAGTGGGCCGCATGCCTGGACAGCTGAGGAAACAGGCACAGGGTAGGAACAGCTTGTTTAAGGTGCCCCTTCCAGCCAGCACTTCCAGCCAGGACCCTGCTGGGGCCTCCTCACACCGTTCTGGCCCTGGCCAGCATCAGGGTCACAACAGACTATCATGAAATCAAGCCACATCCTGTGGCCTTGATGGGGCCAGTGGCCAAGTTGCCCGGTGTGCAGGCTGGCTCTGGGTGGGTCAAAGATGTCAGCAAGTGACCCCAGGAATAAGCCTGTGGCTTGGGCCACGTCTCCACCCAGGGACACCCCCCTCTGCAGCCTTCCCTCAGGCCCACACGGGTGGGACCAGGGAGGAAGATGCTTTCCCTGGAAGGGACCCCTTCAACAGTGCCCAGCCCATGGTCTGATCTGCTGGCTGTGTGCTCAGTCTCCCCCAAGAGCCTCTGGGGACATGGACAGGCTGCATGTCTGCTCCTGCTACAACTGTACATGCATGTTCTCCGAGGCCTCAGTTTCCCTGCCTGTGACATGAAGCTGGTCACATTGCAGTGGAAATTTGTCAGCAGGATCAGAACACTGTGCCTGGACTTCAGAGAGTGATTATCAATGGTGGCTGCAAGTGCTGTCTGGTCATGAGCGGAGGACACAAGGGATCTCCAATTTCAAGGGTGCACAGCCCTTGAAAGGGCTCAACACACACCCAAGCGTCCGGGCCCAACACACACACAGGTAACTCCTGATGGTGACTTCCTGGGGAGCATGTGCCATGTCCAACTCTCCCCTGTGCCCCGGGACCCAGTCAGCACATTAGAGTGACATTAAGTGACCTTCATGAGCTATGCCTGTGGGCAGTTTTTCTGCAGTCGCTGATTCAGCTTCTTGGGTCAGCTCCTGTGATGGAATGTCACTTCAAAACAAAAAGAGGCGGCCCAGAGGGTTAGCTCAGTGGTTCCAGTGCCTGCCTCACAAGCACAAGGTCCTGAGTTCGATCCCCGGTAACCACATACAATGCTGGGTGTGGAGACTCACGCCCACCAGCAATCAATACCGCATACCACAGTGCCAGGTGTGGTGGCTCACGCCTGTAATCCCAGCACTCGGGAGGCAGAGGCAGGAGGACTGCTGAGTTCGAGGCTTGCCTGGGCTACATAGTGAGCTCAGAGCCAGCCTGAACTACAAAGCGAGACCCTGTCTCAAAAAAAAAAGAGGCTATGCAGAGCCCAGTGGACTTTGGACTCTTCTCAGCCAGTGAGTAATAAAACAATGCCTTTCAAAAGTCAGCGGGAAGCCAGGTGCTGTGGTGGCACACGTCTGTAATCCCAGGACCCTGGGAGGCTGAAGCAGGAGGATCACAAGTTGGAGCCCAGTCTGGGTACTCATCGAATTAATGAGACCCCATCTCAAAATAAGAAATAAAGAAGGGATAGGGAGGTAGCTCAGTGCAGAGGCCCTGGGTTTAACCCCCAGGACACACACACACACACACACACACAAATTGGTGGGAAAAAACCTGACCAGCTGGAATTTTCTCTCCCCACCATTGCTGAGTGTGATAAACAGCATTTCAGCCATCCAGACCCCAAATCATCTACCTGCGTGAGTCTTTTTCCAGAAGCTCTCTCCCTTCCCACCCTTTCCTCTCCCTTTTCCCCCTCCCATCTCCCCCCCCTTCCTCTCTCTCTATAGAGCACTAGGGTGGCCCTAATCCAATACTACCACCATCCTTATAAAAAGAGGAAACTTGGGTGGGCACAGTGGCTCATGTCTGTAATTCCAGCACTCAGGAGGCAGAGGCAGGAGGATTGCTGAGTTTGAGGCTTGCCTGGGCTACATAGTGAGCTCAGGGCCAGCCTGGACTACAAAGCGAGACCCTGTCTCAAAAAAAAAAAAAAAAAAAAGAGGAAACTTGGAAAACCAAGCAAGGCAGCACACAGCTGTCATCTCAGCTCTCAGGAAGCTGAGGCAGGAGGATCACCAGGAGTTTGAGGCCAACCTGGGCTACTGAGTAAGACAGTGCCTCAAGAACTACCAAAAGAGAAGCAGGGGACTTGGATACAGACACACAGAGAAGGGAAGTGAGAGGACCCAGAGAGAAGCCAGTGACAGCCAAAGGTCACCAGTGGCTGCCAAGAAGCTGGGACAGAAGCTTGGAGCAGCCACCCACTGGCACAGGCCTCCAGGTGCCCTCCTGCCAAAGAGGGGGCGTGGGAAGCAATGGAGAGTGACCTCACAGAGGAGAGACCTGACAGCCAGGCGATCAGGGTCAGCGGCCATGGCGGGAGCGCATCCGTGTCTGCCGCTCTGCGCATCTCAACAGTACGTCCATCGTGCGAAGAGAATGACTCTTCACCTCCGTAGTCTCTGTCAAGGGCCCCACTCACCCTCAGACAGACACAGGAGAAGTAGCCAGCGGGGGACGCTTCCCAGGACCCCTGACCAGGATCCAGGGCAGGAGGAACTCTCAAAGTGCAGGAGGAAGATGGGAGAGCGGAAGCGCTGCTTCTCGAGAATCTAGATCCTGAATTCTAAATTGAATGACTACTTTAGAGGGGGCGCGCCTATTGAACTCATCAAATTATGTGCTTTGAGTATGTGCAGTTTACTGTGTGTCCACATATTCCAAAAAGGTCATTTAAAAAACATTAGGCGTGTTGGGGCATTTCTATAGTCCCAACATGGCAGGAGGCTGAGGCAGGAGAATCCAAAGTTCAAGCTCAGCTTGGACAATGTAGTGAGAACTGTCTCACAAATTAAAAAAAAAAAAGCTCCCAGGCACGATGGCTCACATCTGTCATCCCAGCACTCGGGAGGCAGAGGCAGGAGGATTGCTGAGCGTTCAAGGCTACCCTGGGCTAAATAGTGAGCTCAGGGTCAGCCTGCACTACAAAGCGAGACCCTGTCTCAGAAAAACAAAACAAAACAAAACAAAAAAAACAAGGCTGAGGGTGTAACTCAGCCGTGAGCGCTTGCTTAGCATGGGTGAGGCCCTGGGTTCCATCTCCAGCACCACAGATCAATAATAATAAGGAAAACCAAGCCCGGGGCCAGCCTGGCGACTGAACCAGGGTCTCTGCTGGAAGGGCAGCAGTTTCTCCAGGCACTGGGGCTCCTTTTTCTCCTGGCTTTTAGCTGGCTTCTCCGGGACAGGACCAAGCATCCTGTGTCCTGGGAGGAGGAACCTGCTGGGTTGCACACAGGACGGGGGAGCCCTATGTGGTTGTGTGAGGTGGGGGGAGAGGACCAGAGAGCCAGTGTCAGCTGCCATTTAGCTCCTGGGAGGATCTTTCCAGATGGGAGGGAGACACCAAGGATGGCAAAGAGGAAAAATAAAAACTTCTTGGACCTAGGAGTCTCCTGTCCCTGAACTCTTTGTTACAAGCTACCTGGGATTTAGCGCTTGCCTCGTTGGATTCCTGTTTCTTCCCTTCCTGTCCTCCCGCTCCTCCCTGTTAGAATGGGAATGTTTACTGTCTGCCTTTGTATGCTGGAAATGTGTAACTTGCATTTAGATGTTTACTGCTTGCTGCCGAGAGTTAGCCTTGAGTCTCAGAGGGGATTTTAGACTTGGACTTGTGAGCGCTGCTGGAACTACTGAGACTTTGGGAAAGAGTATTTTTGGTTGGACAGGAGGTGGCTACATCATGCTAGGTAAAATTATGACCTTGCTATTGGCTCCATCTGGAGATAAGAATGGCTCAAGTCTGGTGTTTTGGTGTCAGGCTGACCGGGTGGGTTTAGGACAGTTAATCTTTTTTTTTTTTTTGCTTTTGAGACAGGGTCTTGCTTTGTAGTTCAGGCTGGCCCTGAGCTCACTATGGTGCCCAGGCAAGCCGCCGCAAACTCAGCAATCCTCCTGTCTCTGCCTCCCAAGTGCTGGGATTACAGGCATGAGCCACCATGTCCGGCATTGTGGTATGCGGTGTTGACTGTTGGTGGGCGTGTCTCCATGCCCAGTGTTATATGTGGTTACCGGAGATTGAACTCAGGACCTTGTGCTTGTGAGGCAGGCGCTGTAACCACTGAACTAACCCTCCGGCCCCCTAGTCAATTTTAAAAATTTTTTTAAAAAATTTTATTTTGAGACAGAGACTCACTAAATCATTAAATTTCTAGACTGGGCTGAAAACTGCCATCCTTCTGCCTCAGCCTCCCAGAGTCTTAGGATTACAGGCCTGACCCACTGTGCCCAGCTAAACCTCTCTTCCTTTAAGTTATGGGGATTGAGTAGTTTGTCTCCACTGACTAGTTTACATGCTAAGCCCCTTTCTGTTTGACCCGGCATTTGGGCTGCTTCTGTTACTCACAGACAAACACAATTATTAGAAACATTTTGAAAGACGCAGTGTGTGAATGTCACCTTAGAGACAAAGAGGAGCTGCGTGGGATTCTAGGAGTCATCACAGTTGCTTGTCACCATGGCCTCTGGGAAGCCTTGCCAGGGCTTGAGTAGAAAGCTCCTGTCCCTTCCTGAGGAAGCCAAGCCTCCTGCTGAGCTGTGACCAATCCCTGCCCAGGCTTTCTGCCTCCTACCCGGTGCTCCAGCCGCCTCTTCCTGCCCCACAAATCACCTCAATGTGGCAGCACAGCCCGGGCCACCACCCTGGCTGAGCCCCAGCCTCCCACCGTGTAGTGTGTTTTCTCAGCCTTGTTTACAGTTGCTGAACTATTTTCGTCAAATTAATTAAATACATGCTAAATCCTCTTCAATTTGTTGTGCAACAAATTAAAGATGCTAAGATTGCAAAATGCACACAAAACCTGTTTATTCTGATAGACACCCACATCTGGCCCCCATTCAGCCCTGCATCCGCTCCTACCATGGGCTATGTCAGAGATGGTCTCTGAATCCTTGGGCCCCAAGAGCCAGCTCAGCTCCCCACTGTGGTGACTCTGAACTCAGAACCCAGAACTCAGAGAGCATGGGGCACAGATACCAGGAGCACAGCCACCGAGCCCTTCCCCAGAAGGCTGACACTGGTCACAGAGCAAATGGCCACCTGAGGTGGGGCTACTACTGCTCCAGGGGACAGAGGAGGAAGGGGAGGCACAGGAGATAGCAGCTGAGTCCACACAGCCCACGACCCTGGACGGACCCAGTTGTCTTCCTCGGAACCCGTAGTAGCCACCATGGCCGCAGGATCTTCTTCCAGCCCAGGCCGAGTTTGGTAGAAGCAACAACAGACCGAACCATACTCTGAGGGCCCTCTGGGGTCCAAATGCCCCTGTACTCATACTCCCTTCCCCTCAAGCCTGTACCCAGCGTCCTCGGCTCCTGCCGTCCTCCCTGAACAGGTCCAGACACTGCCAAGAATCCCCTTTCCTTTCTCATGGGCTGTCTGGGGCAAAGAAGGCCTGGTGGGTGCTCCAGGCAGAGAAATGGAGGCACGCAGAGCCCGAGGCCTGAGCCCCACCCCGGCACCCAGAAGTGCATATGTGGAGGGACTCTACGGCCTTACCATGGCCTCATTAGCAAGGCCCTGGCTGTACTTTGCTTTTTTGGTTTTGGGCACAAAGAGACTAAGATCTTGTGAAGGAAGGAAGGGATTTGTCCGGAACCCACAGAGAGCAGAACTTGGTTCAGGGTGTGTCCCTCTCAGCCCCTGCCCCAGGCACCCAGGTCCCCGCTGCCACTCAGGCCCCTCACACAGCTCGAGCATCACATGCCCAGGGCCTCACTTCGTCCACCTTCAGCTCTCCCTGCAGAGCATGCTGGCTGCAGCCACATGCTAGGCCCAGAACCTCCCGGATTGCAGGCATCCTACAAACTCCAAATTCCAAAAAGTAGAGCTAACCGGAGCATGGCCACCCATGCCTATAATTCCAGCACTCTGGGAGGCTGAGGCAGGAGGGTCACAAGTTTGAATCCAGCCTGGGAAACTTGGTGATTTAGTGAGGTTCTATCTCAGAAAAAAAAAGTGAAAATAAGGCTGAGGATGTACTTCAGTGTGAAGTCCAGTGCAACAGAAAAGAAAAGAAAAAAATAAAAGAGGGCAATTGTTGGGGATGCTGACAATGGAGATGAGGATGGGGACAAAGTGGGTCAACTCCAGGCTGGTCACTCTTGTGTGCCTGCTGCCCAGAGCCTGCCTGCCTATAGGAAGGTAGGTGAACACACATTTCTGGGGCACTTTAGCCAGTTGCAGGGTTCCTGTCCCCAAAGTTGTGCTTGGACCTATCACCCTTCAGTGATAAGATGACCAAGTAGACGGATGACTTCTCTGGTCCTCAGCACACAGTATGCCCTCAGCTTCATCTGTCCTGTGCTGGGCTGTGCTGGCATTCAGGGAAGATGGGACCCAGTGCCTGCTGTCTGGTTATTCGTAGGCAGAGGGCAATGAAGAGTAAAAAAGTCATTGTCATTTGGTGTGACAAGATGGACATGCTGAAGCCCAAGAGAACAGATTGAGGAGCCAGAAGATGTGAATAGAGCTGACATTGAAGTAGAGCTTTGAGGTATGAGTAGAAGTTCTCCAGATAGAGAGAGAAAGATGGGATGGACCACAGAGGGGTGATCCTAGACACAGCTTTTCCCTAAACAGTCCCTGAAGATACCAATTCAGTACGGAGTAGGAATTGACCTGATGACAGGACTGGAACTCAGAACCCAGGGTGAAACAAATTTGGAGCTTTGCATTAACTTTCCATAGCTAAGACAAAAAAGCCTGAAAAGGTCAGTTTAAAGGAAGAAGGTAGCTTTTGGTTCCTGGTTTCAGAGGGCAGTGGCCTTAGGGCTGTGATGATGAGGGAGCCATCATAGTGGAAGGGCGTGGTGGAAGAAAGCTGCTCACCTCACTGCAACCAGGAAAAGGGAGCATCATGACCCATGACCTACTCCTTTCAATTAGGCTCTACTTCCCAGGCTGGCGCAGAAAGAGACAGGAACCTTTGCTGTGACCTCAGAGCCAGACCAGAGCTGGGGACCCAGACAGGACTGAGGAAGCCACGCTAGGACAGGTGACAGAGGCAGGGAGGTGGAGTCTGGGGCAGCATGTCGACTAGCCGCTGGGAGTGGATGAAGTTTGTGAGGACTGAGGGACAGAGTTTCCCGGACACCCCATGGATTCTACTGAAGGTGACAGGGTGGGTGTCCTGCCTGAGCTCTGCAGGGCAAGAACTAGCAGGGGATGTCCCTGCAGTGTCAAGAGGTGGGCCGACCCCTCGTTCCCAGCAGCCCCAGCTCTGAGCAGAGACCTCAGAGGAGGGGTGTGGGCTCCCCCTATCCTCCTTACCCTCCCTCTCTGCTTGCTCCTCCCTGGAACCAGCTTGGGTATTTAGAAGATTAATTTCATGTTTGTGCAAAGCAGAGGATTAGGGGAGGAGGAGACTGAAGCTCCCTGAAGGTTGTTAAGAAAACATCAGCTAAAAAAAGACGGCTGAATCTTGGGACGGATCCGCCTGCCAGCAGCCTGGCTCCGCGTGGGTAATTTGCTCACGTGCTCTGCAGGCCTGGGACCGGCACCCTGGGGCCCTGACAGTGCTCCAAGGCCAAGCACCAAGGAGCAGCCCGAGAACAGGCCCGCTGAAGATCTCAGGCGGAAGTCTCGCCACAGGACCACCCTGACACCTCCGTCTGCTCCCGAGTCACTCAGAGCTCCTTCCGGAGCCAGAGGCCGAGTGGGACGGAGGCCCCCAGTTAACACAGCAGGCAAGGAAGGCCCTGGCTGGAGCCCCTTCTCACAGCCTCTCACACGGAAGGGCAGGCTTCCTCGGCACCTTTGTGAGGGCATCCGGAGGCTCCAGGGCTCCAGGAATTTCTAAACTTTTAATGTTTTCGCAAAAGCTTTGTTGAGATATAATTCACATACCATATAATTTATCTACTGAAGGAGTAAAATTCAATAGCTCTAGTATACTCAGAACTGCAACCATCACCACTATCCACTGTAGAACATTTTCACCACCCCAGAAAGAAACCATCCCCATTAGACGCTACTCCTCTTCTCTCCCTCCAGAGCGCCTGGAAAATAAATGATTTCCTGTCTCTACAGATCTGCCCATACAATGGAATGATCCACTCCTGGCTTGTTTCTCTGAGCATTTGTGGGGAGAGGAGCACTGGGACTGAGCCCAGGGCTTTTATATGAGCTATAGCCTCTGTTTTATTCTGAGATGAGGGCTCACTAATTCACTAGGTTGCCCAGGCAGGGCCTCCCACCCTGCCTCAGCCTCCCAGAGTCCTGGGGTTCCAGGCAGCTGCGGCCAGACCTGACTGCATAGTGTTTGGGGCTCATCCGTTCTTGATTCTCCTTTATGGCTGAATCAGAGTCCGTCCTCCACTGGTGGACATGTGCGTTGTTTCCTGTTTGGGGCTGTCATGAATAGCGCTACTGAGGACATGTCTGCGCACATTTCTGTGTATAAACTTCACCCATTTCTTTTGGGTGGGCAGAGGAAACAAGCACACTGATGTGTTTAAAAGAGAAACCAGCTGGGCGTGGTGGCTCACGCCTGTCATCCCAGCACTAAGGAGGCTGAGACAGGAGGTTTGCTGAGTTCAAGGCTTGCCTGGGCTCCATAGTGAGCTCAGGGCCAGCCTGAACTACAAAGCGAGACCCTGTCTCAAAAAAAAAAAGGGGGGGGATCAGACCGGAGATTTAGCTCAGTGGTTCCAGCACCTGCCTAGCAAACTCAAAGTCCTGGGTTTGATCCCTGGTAACCACATACCACAATGCTGGGCATGGTGGCTCATACCTGTAATCCCAGCACTCGGGAGGCAGAGGCAGGAGGATTGCTGAGTTCAAGGCTTGCCTGGGCTACGTAGTGAGCTCGGGACCAGCCTGAACTACAAAGTGAGACCTGACTAAAAAAAAAAAAAAAAGATAAACCATAGAGACGATGGGATCCCAAAATTACCTGGCAAAGTGGTTCACCGCTATAATCCTAGCATTCTGGGAGGTGGCAGGAAGATCACAAGTTTGAGCCTAGCCGGGGGAACCCAGCAACTTAGCAAGACTCTGTCTCAGTACATACATACATACATACATACATACATACATACATACATACATACATACAGTGTAAGCCAGCAAAGTTGTCCCTAGCAGAAAGAAGCCAGACCAGTGGTCATTTAGGTGAGAGTGACTGCAAAGGGGTCTGAGGGAATTTTCTAGGTATGTACTCTCGGTCTTGACTGCGGTTCTGGTCACCCTGGAATGTGTTGGCCCCGACTATCACTGTACATCCAACTGAACTGGACACACATCACTCCTTAGCTCAGTGATTGTGGTGGGGAAGGTGCCTCCCAAGGTGGGATGAGCCCCACAGGAAGGGAAGGGGCTTCACAGATCCTCTGAGGGAGCCCTGCAGACTCCAGCATGCCCCAAGTGCTGTGCACCCCCACCCCACCAAGCTGCTGTTGCCACTTGAAGCTTCTAATCTCCCAAAGCACCCTGTCTAAGCCAGAGAATGGCCAGTCCCGAGGACAAGCTGGGATCAAAGCCGGCCATCTCCTCCTGGTGCCCTTCCTGTTGCTCCCAGACTGGGTGGGCACCCTGGCAGGCCCGACCCTCACCTGGAGCTTCAGATGGAGAGGGAAGAAGGTTCTAGAAGAAAGAGGGTGACAGAGTTGAACCCCAGACACATAGGAACAGGGAGACACAGCACTCCTAGCACCTTGGTCAGCCACCCTACCCTCTCTTCCTGGGACTCCTAAGTCCCCTGAGCAACTCCCAGACCTTAAAGCCAGGACTCAACTCTGTGCGTTCACCCCACAAACATCTGACACATTCTAGACACTGCACAGAGCAGGCCCATCCACAGTGCGCGGACCATTATGGGCCCAAGGATTACATAGTGTGGGGACAAAGAAGGGGCAGCCCCATAGCATGGGATGGGAGACCTTCTCTGTAGGGAGCAGTGCCTTCCAGAGGACTGGAGGACCAACAGAGTTTAAATAAGCAAAGAAGAAGAAATAAAATTCTTGATTGGGGATGAACCTCCATCAGTTCTGCAAAGACAGCCAGCTGGGTGACCCTGAAAGCAGAGAGTACAACAAATTAAAAAGGGGGCAGGATGGTTAGGAGAGCTTACAGTGCAGATCCTCGGAGTCAGACCATGGTAAGGAACACAGCTGTCACTGCAGAGGGTCAGAGAAGCCGTGGGAATCTTAAGCTGGATGCCATCCATGTTCTGAGGGACAATCATTCTTAGTGTAGTGTTTTATACCCAACCAAACTAGCAAGCAACCCTGAGGACCAAATAGTTTTTGAGACATGCAAAGTATTGTTTTTTGTATCACTTGCCCACCCTTTCCAGAGGGAGGAAACAGTAAGTAAACCAAGTAAAAGGAAATAAGGTGCAGAGAACTGAAGTCCCAGATGATGGGGTCTAGTTAAATAATGAGGATGGAGAGTGGCTCATACCCATGAGGAGCAGTCCTGGAAGAACTGTGTACCCCAGATTTGGCAACATCCCTGAAATATCCCAGGAACTTAGGATGTAATAATTGTAAGCAGAACAGCATTTAGAAAGTGCCAGAAAAACAAAGTCTGGACTGTAAAGAAAATAGCGTCCCTAGGCCACCGCTGAGTTTCAGTGACTGCTGTCCACATAGTCATGCACTTTATTTATTTCCAACTTTCATAATCAGCCCATAGACAAAGCAAAGAAAGAAGATTTAATTGCGGTTAAAGACTGCAAATATTTTCAGTCCCACCATGGAAAATTACAAATGACAGATGTAGGGAAGGATGAAAAAAGAGCACATATAGCACAAGAAACCTCCGTGTCTTTCTCTCCAGCAGCAGTTCTCAATAACCAAGCTATTAACACTCTGAAAATGACTATAGAGATGTTATAAGGGAGGAATAACTGTGATGGAAGGAGGGACAGAGCTGGGGAGAGAAATTAAGTTAAATCTTCAGTTCTCAGGCCAAGAAGCCCTCAGAAATAATCAAAAAGTGATAGCTGGAGGCCAGATATGCTCAGTGATTCCAGCGCCTGCCTTGCAAGCACAAAGTCCTGGGTTTGATCCCCGGTAACCACATACAACAATGCTGGGTGTGGTGACTCATGCCCACCAGCCATCAATACCACATACCACAGTGCCAGTTGTGGTGGTTCACGCCTGTAATCCTTGTGCTGGGGAGGCAGAGACAGGAGGATTGCTGAGTTTGAGGCTTGCCTGGGCTACATAGTGAGCTCAGGGCCAGCCTGAACTGCAAAGCGAGACCCTGTCTCAAAAAAAAAAAAAGTGATAACTGGGTAAGTGATGTATGCCTGTAGTATCATCTATTGGGGGAGGCAGGAGGGTTGCAAGGTTAAGGCTAATTTGGGCAACTTAGCAAGACCTGTGTCAAAACTTTAAAGAATAAAAAGGGTTGGGTGTGGAGCTCATGGTAGAGCAGTCCTTGGTTCAATTCTCAGTACCAAAAGAACAAAACCCAACTGATAGATCATGAAATGCCAACACAGTATCTTTCATTCTCAGGAGCCAGTCAGCCTGTAGGCCGCTTTAGTCTTTAGGAATCCTCCTCAGTTCATAGAAAGTGAAATGGTAAATGCGGTTACCCAGCCTTCCTGCAGGCAGGGCTGGTCCTGCCCTGGCTTGGCTAATCTGCCTGCTTGTCCTGAACATGAAACAGAGCCCGCGGCCCAGAGAAGCGGGTGCCGCCTGACTCCACTCGGGCTGGTGGGGGTGGAGGGTGCTGCGGTGGCCACGCTCAGCTTCTAGAAGTGCCACGGGGACCACAGGGCAGCGCCCAGCATTAAGGACACTGGTGTCACAAGCCGCAGCATCTGGGCTTTGAATAGCTGGGCTCCTTGACAGGCTGATACTAGAATTGGGGTGTTGTTCCTCGGTGCACCCTGACTCCAGGACCCCCAGGTTCACACTGATCTTGGGAATCTCTCAGTGTGCTTATACTTAATTATCCAGAGCTGGTTTTTATTGTCTGCCATTAAGAATGCTGGCCCAAGGGATGTGTGCTCATTCCTGAGACAAGAGGAAAACCCCAGGGGACAGGGCAGGGAGGGCACAAGTTGCTACCTCTGCCCATTTTGAAGGCCTCAGTCTTTCCATGCTGTCTTTTTATTTTTTAACTCAAATGAATTTGTTAATTTAATATTTCTTTTTTTTTTCCTAAAAAAGTTTTTCTATGTCAAGAGTCAGGCTCTGGCTGATGACAAGGTTATGACATAACAGATGGGGAAAGAACCTGAGTGTGTGGCAGAGAAGCCACTGGCGGGGCTATGGGATGCAGGACTCGCTGACCTCTGAGGCCCAGCGCGGAGGAGGCTGCTCCTGGAAGGTTGCTTTCCTTCCGGGGGGGCGGGGCTGGGCCTCTAGGAATCCTGCCGTGGTTTAAACAGGGCTTAAGTGTATCCCCCACTTCCAGTCCATGTCCCAGACCGTAGTCCCAGGGAGGAGGGAGGGGTATGGAGTCTTTGAGGGGTGGGACCTGGTGCAAGATGCTCAGGTCTACAGGTGCCGGAGAGATGTTCAGATGGGAGTAGTGTTGCTCAAGATGCAGTTGGTACCTGAAAGTGGGTGGTATAAAGAGAGGAGCTGGTGCCCAAGTCTCTCTGACTTGTGTCTCACCATGTGACTGTGCTCTCTGCAATGAAGGTCCCACCACAGCGCCAACTGCCACCACCCTGCTGTATAGCCACAGGGCTGCACCCATGACCAATGGCGACTTGGACTCAGCTTCAAAAACTGTGAGCACAGTTTTTTCTTTCTTCCTCCCTCCCTCTGTTTCTCCCTCTCCCTCTCTCTCTTCTCTCTCTTTCTCTCTTCCTTTCTTTCATACTGTGGCTAGAACCTAGAGGTTCAAGTGCATGCTACGCGAGTACTCAGCCACTGAGCCACACCCTCCTGTTTTGTATTTTTTATTTTGAGATGGGGTCTTGCTAAGTTGCTCAGGCTGGGCTTGAACTTGTGATGCTCCTGCCTCAGCCTCCTAAGTAGCTAGAACTACAGGTGTGCATGACTGTGCCCAACAGTAAATGTCCCTCTCCCTCTCCCTATCGCTCTCCAGCCTCTGGTATTTTGTTACAATAACAGAAAACAGACTAATGTAGATCTGCAAGATCCGCAGAGCAGTTTGTGCAGCCAAGCTGGGCCTGCACTCTGTGGCTTCAGGAGTCTGATGAGACCTCCAGGTCATCTTCCTGTTCCTCCCCATATGGGTCCCACCCACATCTGATTTGAGCCCTCTCCGATGGTAGCAAGTGCACTGGGATGTACACAGGAGCAATGTACCTGGCTCCAGTGATCAGCAGCAGTGCGGTGTGAGGAATGAACAAGAATCTAAAAGAGAGAGAGGACTTGGGGTAAGTAGGCGGAGGATCAGTGGTCGTCTACAAGGAAGGGGCACACAGATTGCAATCTGGGACCCCAAGAAGCTGAGAGAAATTAAATATGGGTCTAAATAACAAAACCAGGGGCTGGGGATCTAGCTCAAGTGGTACCTCACCTACCTTGGAAGCACAAGGGCCTGAGTTCAATC
>PVIC010009639.1:0-45107 GCA_004025085.1 Thryonomys swinderianus
GTTTGAGGAAGATATTCTCATCCATTACTTTCATAGAAAAATTGAAACCCAAAGAAAGGAACAATTTTCCCAGTGTGATGTGGGCAGGTGGAGGGACTGAGCTGATCTCCATGCTGTGAGTCCAGGAGCTCAACGTGGCATCGTTACTTCTGCCACAGGAAAGGGCATGACACCTAAGGTGACTCTTTCAGAACTACCTTGACTATCTTTCTTTGAGTCACTAAAGACTGACTTTTTCAAATGTAGGCAGGAATAGAAGAAAATATTTTAAGTCCCTAAGACATAGAGAACAGGCAAGACAGCACCACTTGAGAATATAAACAATCCTGTCAGATAAAAATAAAACAAAACCAAATAGACAGGAGGGTACCAATTTAATAGCATGGGAAAGAAGAAACACTCAGGGAGAAAGTCAGAGGAAGACACCATCAGTGTCTCTAATCCTCCAAAAATTTTGGGATTTGGAGCTATCTGTCACCTCCAAATATGGATTAAAGATGGAACTGAACAAAATCAAAAGTAGCTGCAAGTGGATTGCTTAGATCTCTCATGTTTGCTCCCTATTCCAACCAGCCAGGTGACAACTCCTGTCCTAAGCAACCAGGAGATGCTTGACTAGCACGATAGTTGTTTTTTGTGTCAACTTGATGAGGAAAGCGGTGCCCGGCTGACTGGAAGCATGTCCACGTGGGTGTTTCTGGAGAAGACTGGCCTTTTAGTCAGCGGACTGAACTGAAGATCTTCTCTGTCAAGGGGAGTGGGTGCCATTTAATTAAGGGTTCACACAAAACAATGATGCAGAGGAAGGTGAATCTTTTCTTGACTGGAATGTCTGTCTTCACCAGGTCTCCTTTTGATTATTGGCCTTTGGCCTCTGGGACTTACACCAGCAGTTTTCCTTCCCGCCTGCTCCCCAGAAATCAGGTCTTCAGCAGGACTGGGAGTCACAACATCATCTCCTCCACTCCTCAGTCTGTCGATTTCAGACTGAATGATGCCGGCAGTTTACCTGGATCTCCAGTGTATACCCTGGGCATTAGAAGGTTTCTGGGCTTTCAAGATTAAAAAAAAAATCACTTTCCATAATAAATCTCTTTATCTCTCTATGTAGTTGATTGGTTCTGCTGCTGTGGAGATTTTCCTAATATAGACAACCAGACCTCAGTGATGGTGACACCATGAAAATGTACAGGAGTTAAAAACAGGGAAGCTGCATATTTTCTTAATTCCTTGTAATGTGTATATTAAATTTTGGTCAAGAAAACATGAAAACTTAAAAATGACAACACGGATGTAATAGTTTTGTCTGGCTTATTATACTGTCCAGGTCTAAAAGACAAGAACACAAACAATGAGAACCCCTTTATCCTGTCAGGAGAATTTGTAAGTTGAAAAACATGATTTTTACAATGTATCTACCTTTACATTATGGAAATTCTATGGCTAAGAGTTAATCCCAAGGCAGGAAACAGACAAGTACTATATAAAGATCTCTGTACAAGGATATTAAGTTTAGCTTTGTATTAAGCGGCCAGAATGGAAACTACTGAGACATCCACTGAAAGGAAATTTGTTCAGTGCATTATGATATGTACTAAAGAATGAAATATTCCTCAGGCAATAAAGAGATCACTCAGAGCTGTACTTATCAACATGGAACACACTAGAACTTCTAGAGTATGATCAATGTAACAAATTATATAAATAGATAAATAAATATATAAATATAAATATAAATATAAATATAAATATATATATATATATATATATATATAACAATATCCCTAGGTGGTGAGACTTTGTGACTATGACCTTTTTATCCAGTATATTTGAAGTTTGTTTTGTAACATCTTGTATGTTGTTTATAATGAAAATAATGACAAAGCTATTTTCATCTTTGAGGGAAACAGAATAAATGGTCAGTGGAGCCTGTGTGCCAAAGACAGGATGACACATTTCCTTCTAGTTTTCTTTTCTCCTTCCATCCCTGCCAGCATTCATTAAGATGATCTTAGAGTAGACATATCCTGTAGTAGTCACACAGGACAAATGGGACCATCTTGAACAACAGCTTTTCTTTCTTTTTTTTTTTTTTGCTTTTGAGACAGGGTCTCGCTTTGTAGTTCAGGCTGGCCCTGAGCTCACTATGGTGCCCAGGCAAGCCACCGCGAACTCAGTAGTCCTCCTGTCTCTGCCTCCCAAGTGCTGGGATTACAGGCGTGAGCCACCACGTCCGGCACTGTGGTATGTGGTGTTGATTGCTGGTGGGCGTATCTCCACGCCCAGCATTATATGTGGTTACCAGGGTTTGAACTCAGGACCTTGCACCAGCAAGGCAGGCGCCGGAACCACTGAGCTAACCCTCCGGCCCGAACAGCTTTTATTTCTTAACTATTTTTATTTTTATTTTTTGCAGTACTGGGGGCCGAACTTGGGCTCTGCCCTTGTGCCTCTAAAGTAGACATAGTACCACATGAGCTAAATCCCTGTCCCTTTCTTAGCTATTTTTACTGCACCCAATAGGTGGCCTCACGTGAGGTGAAGCTTGGCCACTCGTCAGCTGTGTAATGATTGTAGTCTAACCTGTCTCTGAGGCTCAGCCCCTTCCATCTAAAAATGTGGGTTGCAGCACTTTTCCTACTTTTATTCTTAAGTAGTTCAGAAAATGTAAGGTGTATGCGAGCAGAGCTCTCCAGCATCACTGCTGAATCTGCTTCCTCAACCTCCCAATCTAGACCATTTCCCCGCGCAGGGTAGACACTCTGCAGGTATGTGTTGATTGAATGAATGACTGATCGAGTGCGATTGCTTTGTAAACTTGGAAGTGCCAAGAGTTCAGGCGCTGACTATATAGCCATAATTTAGGTGTTGATTGTGTTGTCACAAAATGATTATTCAGTTACCAGAGAACCAATTTCACTTATAGGATACCATGAGGCCCATTATCATAGACATTTATTTTAGCTTGTATACATTATTACAGTGTTCAAGATTATACTTGCTAAGGGAAGGCCCAGGGTCTTTGGAATGTTTATTACTAAAGTTATGATCTTGCAAAAATTTAAAATCAAGTTTTCTGCCTGGTTTTGTTACTATATAAATATAAAAACAATCTTTCCTTCCAAAAGTAACTCAGCCACAAAAAACGGTGTGGCAGGATATAAAATAATTTTATGGGTAGCAGTAAATCTTTGTGGAATAAGATCTTAATCTTTTTATGAAAACATGGGACATGCTTCTAGTTGCTGATTAGCTTTATGCAGAAACTACAGAGAATGGTAAGTATTCTAGTCATCTATTCTAATTAAAATTTAAATTGAAATCTGGGTTCTAATGAAGAGAAGCTTACTGCTAGTCCTATGGGAACTCTTGAGAAGTAAGAGGAAAAATGCACAAAGGCTAAGAGAATTTTCACACAGACATTTTCTTTGCTTGTGTTTATTTGAACATAAAATTTATATTTTATATGAGTATGTCTTTTCTTGATTGAAGCCAGTCACTGTGCTTCTGACGTGGGCATTCTTAAAAATATAACATATCCCCACAGAGCAGACCTAACAGTGTCATTGTAGACATGTTGGCATTATCCTTCTGACACTGTGTCCCTGGGAAATGATGTGACAGCTCATCTCTACTTGAGGATGGATTCATTATTACCAATCTGGAGTATGTGATCTGCCCAGACAGAGCTTGGTGTCAAAGGTGACTTCTGTGTTAGAAAAAAAAGCTGGGCTGCAGAGGGTAATAAAAGAGGGATAGAAATGGAAACTCTAGAAAAATCTTACTGGAAAACTTTAAAAATCAACTCTGGTTCTCCAATTATTTTCCAGCATCTCCTTTAGCATCTGATTATTAAAGACCACACACATATTCACCCAACAGTATATTCATAGAGGAATGTGCCACTGATAAGGAAGCACTGACAGTGAAATAAAATGCATGAAATAAAGAAAATTGTCAAAATAGTTTCTTATTGAATGTTGTATGCATAACATAACTACAGGAATGAAAGAACTTTCAAAATCCCTTATAGTATTTTAAAAAATCTAATTTAAACTATTTCAAAAAGGGATGATTTTAGGAACACACTTTAGTCCAAATTTGACTATTTTTCTTTAATTTTAAACTTAATTTATTGCTGAAATAATGCACTACAAGCATGCCATCTCTCTATCTTATAGGATACTTCCTGTTATAGTCCTTTTGGGGGTTCATTGGGAAAGTCAGATTAATTTTTATTCAGCATTTCTTCTCAGTCACCAACAAAGGCATTGCAGCTGCGGGAAAAATATTTGAAGGTGGAAACGGTTCTAGAAAGGAGCACGCGCTGCGATAGAGAGTCTTTCCCTGGCTGTGCGCGTTCCACAGATGAAAGTCAGCAACTGTCTGCCGGATGCTGTGAGTGGCAGGCTGCAGGCCAGAGAGAGGGCCAGAGCTAATCTACCCTGAGCACCACGGCTCCACTCCTCCCGACGCTCGGTCCTCACTGTGCAGAGAAGGGCAGCGTGGAACATTTCCCCAGCAACACTTAAGGAGGAGCCTGCTGCAAAACCAGCAGACAAAATAACAAGGGCAGATCTGGCGCAGACTCCCAGTAGAGTTTGATTAAAATGTTCTAAAATTGTAATATTTTCTTCCCTGTTTAACTGTAAGACAGTCAGTGTTGCTTAATGTCAATGCTGTTAATGAAGTTGTCTGGGTTGTCAGTTCTGCTGAACACCAACTCTGCTCAGAAACTGGTATAACAATTACCTCCACATCTATATGATTAAATTCATCAAAGCACGGCCAGACCTCAGACAATGTCAGATTTCTGAAGAATGTCCATATAGCTTTGGAGTCTGCCCCATCAGAACAGCTCCACATAACTGGTAAAAGAACAGAAGCTCCAACAATCACTGGAAAATTGTTACATTTAGGGACTTCTCCACAGTGGGCCACCTGGAAATCATGGAAATTCTGTTCTCAAGGAGATTCTGCCTCATTGATGGGATTTGTGGCACTTTGTGAGGCATTCCAGGATTTCTGTCATCAATATCGGTCTTCCTCATATTAGGTACAAGTGAAGCAAAAATCCACCATGTTCCTTTGTCCATTCATTCATTCCTTTAGTCTCTCATTCAAGAAATCGTTGAGTGTCTTATATTGAACCAAGTATGATATGTAGTGAAAAGAATGAATCCCCGACATAGGCAGCTAATAAGCTAGAAAGACATGCATAAATAACTAACATCCAAGGGATACAGTGGTAGGGACCACAAGTGAGATTATGGGCTGAAACTCAGTGGCAGGATCAGAGAAGATTTGAAGTTGAGTTGGCATCTGAACTAAGCTTTCAAGCATAGATAGTATTTGAATATTGGGGTACTTGCTGAGCTCTCTCTCTCTGGAGCTCTCTGATCTTCACATGGTTGTGTGCTTCTTGATTTTTAGTTTAAGATCAAACATCATCCAACAGAAATATCTTCCCCGCATACTCAATGAAATGACATCTGCTCCAACTTTCCACTGCCTTCTGCAGATTCATTGTCTTCCCAGGATTTACTACTCTCTGGATTTATGTCTTTGTTTATCTACTATTTTCCTTCATTAGGATAAAAGACTACCAGAGAGTAGGTGCTTTGTCTCTCTTGAGTAATGTTACTTCTCCAGGGCTCAGGATACTGAATGGCCTTCAGCAAATTGCTCTTTATCCATTCATCTGTTGACGGACATACAGGCTGCTTCCAAATTTAGCTATTATGAGTTGTGCTGCATTAAGCATGGATGTGCATGAATCACTGTTATATTAAGTTTTTAATCTATCAGGAAGAGACCTAGAAGGAGAATAGCTAGATCAAATGGAATTTCTAGTTTTAGGTTTTTAAGGAATTTCCATACCGACTTCCAGAGGGCTAGTTTACATTTCCACTAACAACACAGAGGAGTTCTGTGACCACTGCAGCATCACTAGCATTTGTTATTATTTGATTTCTTGAGGATGACCATTCTATCTGGGGTAAGATGAAATCTCGGTGTTATTTTAATTTGCTTTTTTCTAATGATCAGCCATGTTGAACAGTTATTCCTTCATGTGTTTTTTGGCCATTTGTACTTCTTCTATGAAGTATATTCATTTCAGTTGCTCATTTCTTAGATTGGGTCTTTCATTTTGAGGGGACTCTAATTTTACATTCTAGATACTAGTCTTTTGTCTGAGAAATAGCTGGCAAAATATGTTCCCATTCCTTAAATTGTCTTTTCTACTGTGTTGGTTGTTTCTTTGCTTCTGGCATGTATTTTTCTACACCATCATCAGAGCACTATTTTAGATAGTCATGTTAAACTAGGTGTTTTAAAATACTATAAGATATTTTAAAACTTTCTTCATTCCTATAGTTATGTTATGTATACAATAACACATTTGGTAAGAAAGTATTTTGACAACTTTCTATCAAAATGTCTATTTCATACAACAAATTTCCTAACAGATTGCTAGGGTCATTTCCCCTCCATAAGTGACAGAGTTCTCTAATTCATGTGCATATCATCTCATTATCACCACCATACTTGTTATCCACACATACAATGTATAGACATTGCTGTTTACCCCTATAGAATTAAGTACCTAATATGTGCTGAATGTTGTTTTAGGGCCTAAGGATATCACAATATATAAAGATTTTCCTTACCCTCAAAAGAATATAGGACTAGTTTTTCTTATCTGCAATGATAGAGAAAAGAATTGTTTTGGATTTTGAAATTTTATAGATTTTAGACTATTTGCATGTATTTAGTGAGATATTTTGGGGAAAGGAGCTAATTCTAACCACAGAATGCATTTATATTTCATCTATTCCTTATACACATAGGCTGAACATAACTTAGACAATATTGTTAGTGTCCTTGCATTTTGATAGTGAATTGCCACTTAAGGTAAAGTGCTGAGTTTTCTGTTTGTGCCATTATGTCAACACACAGAAAGTTTTCACATTTTGTAGCATTTTAGATATGGGATTTTCTTTTTTATTAGGAGTGTACTCAACCCATGTGCATGTAGTTTCCCTTAATCCTAAGCGTAGTTTTGTTTAATATTTCCAAAAATGAGGAGAGATTATCAATGCTGTTTTTTTTTCTTGGGAAGCCTGAGTTATAGTATGATTATTCATTTATGGAAAGTCAAGTAACTATTAGGTGGTTGTAGGACATCTTACTTCCAGTGTATCGAAGGTTGTGTTCTTTCTGCACGGTTGCCCCAAATTACTGAATCTGTAAAGTAATGTTTTCTTTTATGAATGTTTATAGCTTACACTGAGTAAATTCCTTGTTATTTGAAATCTACAAATTGTCGTTTCTGAGAAAGATGTGCTATGAAATAGGATAAAAGGCTGATCTAGATAGAATTCCAATTTTAAAAGTTTCTAAATATCACCTGGCAAATATTTTTTAAAATAAATATACAAGCATTGAAGTATTCTTCAATGCAAAAGTTATGATGATCTGTTTGAGGCTATTACTGCAGGCCACTAAAAAGAAGCTTAAGCCAAAAGAAAGAGCTCAGATTGGTTCATATACATTAAATGAAAGAAGGATGGATGGGCCCAGTGTACCCAGATCCTGTTGTTGAAAGAAGAACAGCAGGACTTAGTCTTGTCGTCTCTATTTCTCTGTTCTTCCTCTTCGTTGGCTTCAAATGCAGGCAGGAGACTCTTTTTTGTGGCTGTTGTATTTCTTCTCATGGAAATAAGAACCTCTTTTATATGACTGTTAAAGCTCCTGAAGAAAAATATATTCAAATCAGCTGGGGTCACGTGTCTACCAGCTGCTTCCTCCCCGACGGTCTGCCAGTTTCTGCCCAGACTATGAGAAGATAAAAAACCAATCTCTGACTAAGTTGTGAGCTATCAGGCACACAAGGAGTGAGTACAAGCCACCGTAGAGTCCTGCGGGGAAAGCAGACCGTGGAGCAGAGCAGTTAGACTGTGTGCTGCAACAGCTATCAGGAGCCTCTACAGATAGTGAGGAGTGAGTCTGACCACGGCACTCCCGCTCCTGCCCGCTCCCAGCCTTGGAGAGAGGACAGAGATGGGCCAGCGAGTGGAACAGAGGAGGCTGTGCAAGGACTAGGAGCCACCAACTCCCAGTTCAGCCTCGAGCTGTCTTTGTGTAAGTGCTGAAAAGCCACAGCACCATGAGGCATAACATCTGCGGAGACAGGGCAAGGAGACTATGCGGGAGGGGCACTGAGTCCCCAGCGCTCAGAACCAAAGTCCGAGCTCAGCCTGCAAGTCTGTGGAGCTGAAAGAGCAGAGCTGGTGCCTGCTGACCCTACTGCATGCAGGCTGGACGGGAGAGCCCTGCACCCAGGACCAACCCTCCTGCAGACTGGCTGGGTCATCCACACAGATCTGGGCTCTCCTTAGACACCACCACAGACACCAGAAGATAGCTGCAGTCTTGTGGTCAGAGAAATTTCTCTCTCTCTCTCTCTCTCTCTCTTTGGTCTTTCTTTTTGATTGTTTAGAGTTTTATCTCTGTTGTTTGTTTTGGGTTTGATTTGTTCATTGTTGGCTTGTTCATTGTTAGTTTTATTTACTCTTCTTTATCATTGTTGGCTTTTATTTATTTTTTAATCTTTTCTAAATAGTCTTTCTTTTCTTTAATTTTCTCATGTGAGTTAATGTTTTCCTTAGCTTTTCTGTTTCACTCTGATCTTCTTTTGCCTTTTTCATTTTTACTCTTCTGTCTTCTCCAGTGTCCAAAGAGTAGGTGACATTCTTTGTTCTTCAGTCTTGATTATAATATTTTTCTCTTCATTTATTTTTCTATTTTTCCCTCATCTGTCTTACCTCCCATCCCCTAGCATAAAATCACTCTATTGGGGAATACAAATTCCTGGTTGTGTTGGTTTTTTTTTTTTTTATGTATCTGTAGATGTTGCTCCTATAGTTAATGGTACCAGATGAATAATTATCACAGTTTGTCAGTTTCTAGACTGTGCCTGATGCTGCTATTATTGCCAGCTATACTACTTTGGCCAGGGTGTCACACTTGCCATGGTCGGATTTACTTCCCTGCCAGTGGTTGTAGCTCATATGGCTTCTCTCTGGGGCTGGCTCTGCTCCTGCTTTTCCATTTTCCTCAGACCATCCATGCTCCTGACTTCTCTAGAGTTCTGTAGCTTCAGATCCATAGTCATACCTTCATACATTGCCCTTTCAGGGACACACTGCCTAGCCTCCCAGATCTTGTTCTGAAATTTGAGTGGAAGCCTTCCCCACCACTCTTGCATTCTACATGCACCTAAAACCAGCATTATGCGGATGGCCTCAAGGTCTGCCACCAATGGAGCAGTAGCCTAGTTTCCTTCCTTCTTGGCTCTAGAAGTTGACTGCCTGTGAACCAAATCCCGAGGGGCAAATTCCCTAGGGCACTGCCATTCTACAACATGGTGCCCTCGGCTCTCTTCTCTCAGAAAAGTCTTACGCTTTTGCAATTTTGAGGCTGCAAAGGGTGGAGTCCTGGTGCTTCTTGTGATGCCCTTACACCAACTATTCTATTTGCGTGTTCCACCTCGGTAATTAAGTTCTTCTTCTCTGCCTTTGCAGTCCACATTTTTGCCAGAGCTGTTTTTATGGCAAAATTCAAAATGTTTTAAATCATTCCACTAGGCTCTCTGATTTTAATTCTCAAAATAATCTGTCTAAAATCCCCCAACTGTAGCTGTGCCACTACCTCAACATTAGACTGTCTTGAAATTTCTTCTGCAGATTAATTAGTCTGCTACTTTTAATTCTGGTCTCAGGCAAAGTCTCTGGATAGAGAAAAATGCGCCTTCTACCAAGGTATAACACACACTGGAGCCCAAAAGTCAATACAGTTCTTCACAGCAGAACCCTCCCAAGCCTGCTCTTTATCGGCAGCATTTGTATCAACACTCCAGTTTTCAAAGGTTTGATCAGAATCTCTAATTAAGTATCTCTATGAGAGAAAATACATGATTCCTAAAGGTAAAGGAGGAAAGGTTTATGTAGTTCAGTTAGTAGATGTTTTAGTCAATAATCAGCTAGCTACAGGTCAGGGTGTCATCACAGACATGTGAGCAGAAAACAGCAAGGTCAACAAGGGATTTTAACAGCATCTTTCTATCCCTTTTATTTTATCCAGACTATTTAGGGAAGGGAGCATGTACATCCTCAGTCCTAATGCCCTTGAGCCTAGCACTGAACCATGAATCAATTCCAGTGTAATATACTCTAGATCCAGGCACCTCTGGGAAATCCCCACCTGTGACCACATAAGGCTTTGGGGCAACATCTAGACACAGGCTGTAACAGCAGCATAGCTGCTTACAAAGTTGCTACTAAAAAATCAATAGCATTCTTGTGCACAAGTGACAAATTCACTGGGAGAGCAATTAGGAAACCACACCCTTCACAATAGCTCTGGAAAAAGTGAAAGACTCTGGAAAAGTGAAATACTTTGTCAAAAACATTTAAATTAAAAACTATAGTACTGTGAAAAAAAGATATCAAAGAAGATATCAGAAAATAAAAAGATAGCCCTTGTCATTTTCAGAAAAATGAAAAGATATCCAATATAGTGAAAATGACTATACTTTCAAAATTGTATTTTAATGCTATCTCAATCAAAATACCAACAGCATACCTACTAGAATTAGAGCAAATAATTCTAAAATTCATTTGGAACCACAAGAGAACTAGAATAACAAAAAGTAATTATAGGCCTCAGAGGCAACAGAAGGCAAAATCTCTAACTTGAAGTTATTCTATAAAACTATCATGATAAAAACAGCATGACACTAGCAAAAGAAAAAAAAAAGACCAGAATTCAATGGAACAGATTAAAAATACAGAATACACTCACCCACCTTATCTTTGACAAAGAGGTCAAACACTTCCACTCAAAGAAAGCCCCAGAAGAATGGCTATTATCAAGAACTCAGCCAATAGCAAATGATGAAGGGGCTATAGGGAAAATGAATGTTTCTCCATACTTGGTGAGATTGTAGACTGGCACAACCACTGTGGAAATCAATACAGAGATCCCTCAAAAACTGAAGCTACAGGTTCCACTTGATATAGCTATTCTTCTTGATACCTTCCTAAAAGAGTTAAGAGCATCAAACCACAGCAAGACATGCACACACATGTTTATAGAAGAAGATTTGTAATTGGTAAATCTTCAAAACATCCCAAATGCCTATTAACTCATGAAGGGATAAAATAATGTCATTTTTCTATACGATGGAATGCTATTCAGCCATAAACAAAGATAAACGAGGCATTTTTAGGTAAAGGGATGGAGCTTGAGAATGTACTCTTATGTGAAATGAACTGTCACATGTGTAGATTATGCCTCTGTTGTGAGCAATGGAAGCGTAAATAAGGACCACAATGTATAATCAATATTGAGAAATGGGAAGAAAATGTCAAATGGAAAGGGGAACAAAAGGGGGAGTAGGGGGAGAAAAGGAAGGGAAAAAAGAGAATAAAGGAAAAATGTATACCACTCTTTTAAATAAGGAGAGAAAGAGATGGAAAAGTGGGGAGAGAAGGAGAATGGGAGAAAAGAATGAAAATAAACCAGGTATATGTAGAAATTCCCTATAGTAAAGGTTACCATGTATATTACAATGTACCAATAAAAATGAATTAAAAGGAAAAACTCTTTTTTTTACAAATTCCTGGAAAGTCATATCATTGCAAATTTTAGATCTCGCTCAAATTTTCTTATGTACATTTATGATAAAGTTGAAGGAAGCATCTGAATGACAGATGGCACAAAACTCCAGAGTTTATGTCTATTTTCTTAATTTTTCTCTTTCTTGCTTTCCCAAGGTCTCCCTCTGCTTTCTCACCTTATGTCAACATGCCCATCAATACCATTTAACCCACAGACGCTCTTGCGATCACACAGGTAAATGTTGAGAAGAAAGAACTAAAGAATTGTCTTGCTGGGCGTGGTGGCTCATGCCTGTAATCCCAGCACTCAGGAGGCAGAGGCAGGAGGATTGCTGAGTTCGAGGCTTGCCTGGGCTACATAGTGAGCTCAGGGCCAGCCTGAACTACAAAGCGAGACCCTGTCTCAAAAAAAAAAAAAGAGTTGTCTTAAAAAGTCTTCAAATAAAAGGCCATACTGAAGAATTATTTCATTGAAAATTAGTATAGTCCTGATGATGAAGTTTATTCTCCAGTGGAGGAGAAAAGAAAGAAAAATAATTTCTGAGCAGCTTTTAGGTACTAAGCTGATGTCCTCTGTGAAGTAGATTTGCCCTGTTCTCTTATTGAAATGCTGCGTCTCACTAGCTGCAATGCTCAGGTGGTCAATGAACTACTATAGGTCAGCTGGCTCATACCTTACCCAGTTTTGTTCCTCATGGTTCTGGGGCTGAACAGTTCAAGATCAAGACACCAGCAGAATCAGTTTGTGATGAGAAGCCACTGGCTCATTCATAGACGATAGTTTGTTTGCTCTAACTTCACAGATCATAAAGGAGAGAGGTCTCTCTGGGGCCTTTTTTGTAAGGGAACTCACCTCCTTCATAACCTACTTACCTCTCAAAGACTTTGACTTGTAATATTATCGCATGGGGTTAGAGTTTCAATGTAAGAACTTGGGGAGACAGAAATGTTCAGACCTTAGTACCAGCTTCTGTGATGCAGCTGGAATCACCACTTCGCAGATATGCAAACTGGCCTGGAAAGGGCCAAGTACCTCGCCCGAGTCAGCAATCAAGAGCCAACACTCGAACCAAATCCTCCTGGTTCCAGAACTCCTGTGCTTTCCAAAGTCAGCTACTAATATATTGTTCTTGTACTTTGATGCTATGCTTTTTCCATTCTTTTCCTGAAATAGTTCTTTCCTTTCCAGTTGAATTCAATCCACAGGAGTCGAGCTTAGGCCTTCATCGTCTTCCTCCAAGATCACAGCAGTGAACTTCTGACTTGTCTGCGGACCTCCCTTCCTGCTGTTGCCAGTTCCGTGCTCCCCCTCGGCCAGGGGGACCTCCCAAGGATGGATGTGCTCTTACCAAAGTGTTCTGAAGCCCTGAAGAGGCTGCCAGCGCCTTAGAGTGAGGCTCGATGATGTCAGCAGGACTTGGCCCTCATGTCTTTCTCTTCCCTCCCGAGTGCCATCTTTCATTCTCTCCATTTTAAATTCGAGCCACACAGAATTTTATGGAGGTTCTGTTGATAGCACAGTCGTGGCCATTTGGCTATTGCTTTGCTGCCTCCGCTGTCACCTGATGTTGTGTCTTTACACCAGTAACTCCTGTTTCCCTCCAGTATACATTTTAAACAAGAGTCGCTGATCTCTTAGGTGTAGGTTTCACTAAGCTTGTTGTATTCCTCAGCACCTTTGTCTCTCAGGACCGAGTATATATCACATTGTAGATTGTATGTTCTTTGCCCAGGAGTTTCCTTGAGTCTCTCCGGGTAAATGAAAATAATTGTGTGTGTGAATGTATTTTAAAATAATTTTACTTAAAAATATGGAAAATGTATTGAATATTTTGGAAAAGTCTAGGTGTTCCTTGCTGTATGTTCCTAATGCAATTTGTAAATATCTGCGATATTGCAAAATGATGATTTTACTACTGTTGAGTGGTAGTCAGATTGCTATTATTGTAATAAAATACTTGAGGCAATCAACTTAGTGAGAGGTAATATGTATTTAGCTTACAATTATAGATTTCAGTCCATGATCAGTTAGCATGTTGCTTTGGGTACATGGTAGACTTCCTACTAAGCCCTGATTTTTTAAAAAAAGTTTATTGATATATGTTATATGTGCATCAAAATCACATTCATTACTGGGAATTTATACCTATGCATGATACAGCTTGTTTCTTATTTTTTCTATTCCCCTTCCTCCCTCCAACCCCTCCACTCCTTCCCATTTAGAGAAGCTTTGTTTCTGTTTTTTTTTTTTTATATCCTTCACCTGCTCCCCTCCCCCTTTGAACATTTTCTTTTTCTTTCACTATATCTATTGTACATTTTGGTATGAATTTACATTTCCAGTTTTTCACACACAAAAAGCAACTTGTTATTTACACATGTGTGTCTTATTTGTCATTTAAGTATATAGGCCCACCTCTAAAAGGTGTGTCACTCTCAGTTCCAAATTGAGGACCAGCATTGACCACATTGACCTTTGGAAGATAGACACAATACAAGCAAAAATATTGTGTTTCTATTCTTCCTTTCTTCTAGACTGTAACTTACTTCACTGAGTAAAGAAGGAAGCAATTTCATTTCACATCTCGGGTACCTAACACATTGTGAGCATGTAAGAAATACCTGTGGAATGATTGACTGACAATCCATCACTTGATCATCAGGGAGTTAAATGATTACTAAAGAAAAGACACTTAAGGGCTGGAGATTTAGCTCAGTGGTTCGAGCATCTGCCTTTTCAAGTGCAAGGTCCTGAGTTCAATCCCCAGTAAACACATACCACAGTGCCGGACATGGTGGCTCATGCCTGTTTTCCCAGCACTTGGGAGGCACAGGCGGGAGGATTGCTATGAGTTTGAGGCTTGCCTGGGCTATATAGTGAGCCCAGGGTCAGCCTGAACTATAAGGCAAGACCCGGTGTTAAAAAAAAAAAAAAAAAAAAAGAGAAAAGAAGAGACTCCAGATCAAATAGTTAATGACAATGGACTAGGTGCATGCTTGAGTAGCTACCTGCACTGATAGTGCAGGTAGTGCTACGTGTTCCTCACTTAGTAAAGGACAGATTACGGAGGCTGGATAGGGAAGAAAGGTAAAAAACAGATGCAAATTGATGAGAAACTGCTGCAGGCTGAGATGAGGATTTGAAGGGAGACTGTGAACTTTCCTTGAGACATGTCAAGGTTACTGGAGAAAGTACTGAGATTTTCACTGAAAAGTCAAGGCTAAAGATAATAATCCAAACAAGAGTTTTTGGGACAAAATAATTTACAAAATTCTTATTTGTACTGTTTACCAAAATTTACCATGAAATTACCAAGAGAAGACTGTGTAATCATTATGTTGTAGAAGAGGACATAGTTAAAAGTCTTCATGTGCTCTCTTCGGCAGCACATATACTAAAAGTCTTCATGACAAAATGCTAAACAAAATGCCTTGAAATGTCTGAGCCCAAACAGTTTTTTTTTCCCCTAATGTTTGGGACTATAGGAGGTTTTATATTTGGTTTTGCTTATCTGATTTTTAAAACCCTCTTAAAAAACATAAACATGTTTCATGTAGTAATAATGAGTCCTGAATCTATTATAAATTTGTTGAAGAGTAACTTAGTACCTGTTTTACATTTTCTGAAATTGTCTCATCTAATAGGCCAAGATTCCAATTTTGGATCTGAACATACACACATCAGAACAAAACCATCTACTTGTGAAATGCAAAGATGAAGAAGATGTTGCACGATCTTTCCTTTATGACCATCAAGCTCCTTCACTTCACAATATTATTTTCAATTACATCTTCAAGTGGCATGTTTATTTTATTATTTACAATAGCATGCTGGATTTATATATATATATAAATAAAATATTTATATATATATACTAAATAAATAAATATATATATATATGTATATATATGAGCAGCTTTGCTACACCACAGTCACAGTCAGTGGAAGCAAATTCCGCCCCTTTCCTCTCTGGTTACTTATCTTGCAAGTCTTTGTTAAATACAATGAGGTATTATGCATATGAGAAATGGCATTTTTTTTTAAACACTTGGTTGGAGCACACGCCTCTTCCCTGCAGAGTGGGTTTAGCACATGATATATAAAATGGAAGTTTTCCAAAGCACTTCCTCTCTCTGCTTAAGTGTAGACTGGTGATTTCTCCTCGGTTTCCAAATACCCACCCACTGGCCCCTGGTAGAGCAGCTCCAGGAGAGGATTTCTCCCCCTAGCTTAGGCACAGCTGGGCGCCTGGCAGACCTCTGGGCTGGTGTGCAGCTGTGTGAACTCCGGCAGCTCACTCGCTCAGAATTATGTGCACACCGAGGAGGCTCCACATCCTGCATTTGTTTTCACACCTCCTGTAGTGCTTAAGTCATAAAGCGAGAACTTTTCCCCATTTTCTAAACTGAAAACAACCTGCTTGACTCCGGCTTTCCAGAGTCCTTTTGCAGGTTTCTGTTTTCCCTCTTCCTGCTGATCCCTTTGGCTTTCAACCAAGGTTTAACCATAAGATTACCATCAGAGTCCTTAAAGAAGAAAGGTTTCTAGAATGAGTACACTATATTAATAAATGAAACCCAACCTTTTAAAAATTACACTGTCAGAAAAACCCATTAGGCTGTAAAAGACTTGAAGTAAACATTAGATTTTAATATCTACTGCTGCTTAGATTTTTCTGAACTGAAAAACCCCCAGTGAGCACTTAAAACTTCATTACTCCACTGAAAGGTTGTGAAAGGCTATTTAGGTTTTCAATTTTGTTGAAGTCTAGAGGTTATTACAGCAGGAAAGAATACAAACCCTAATATTACAAGGAATGAAAGGAATGAAATTTATGTTCTCATCCTCCCTGCAGTTTAATCCAGGTCTGTTAGATTCACTGGTAAAAATTAGGGAGGTTGCAAACTTTTCCACAGGTTTGATGAAAAATAGTATTTGGACACTATGGAAAGCATTGCTGAGACTAAAACAATACTTTATAGCTCCACTCTGGCCTGATGTTATTTCAAGATCACCTTCTGCTTCAAGATTTAAAATTCAAAACAAAAACATAGTGCAAAAGTTGCAAATGCTTCTTAGAAAGCCAATGTTGAGATGGGACCTTCAACTAAAACTATTTCAAAACTCTTGATTATTACATTCTGATTCCCTGATTTTTAAAAATTTTTTAATTGAATTCAACAGAAAGGACTTGTGTCTTAATTTCTTTTTATTTTACCAAATGTGGTATTGATCTTATTTAACCAAAGTATTCAGTATTATTTAAATATTTAAAATGATTTGCATATTTATCACTCTTATTTCACAGATTTTCTGAACTTTTTCTTCAGCCAATCTTTTGTACTATGGAATGATCTTTAAGTATTTCATATAATACTATTTTCTACTCATTCTCTCCTTATCTATCTATCTATCTATCTATCTATCTATCTATCTATCTATCTATCATGTCTCACACTGCTATGTGCTAAAAAGTCATGAGAAGATGGCAGTGATCTTTTTTTTTTTTTGCAGTACCAAGGACTGAACTATGGCCTTTTGCTTCCAAGGTAGGTGCAGTACCATGTAAGCTAAGTCTCCAGCCCTAAGATTGAAGACCACTGCAAGGTAGACAGTTTAATACATTGCAGCATAAGAGGGAGTGAAAAGCGCTATCTGGAGATGTGTCTCAGAGCTATGAGCTTTTAGAGAAAGAACTCACTGCTTTACCTGCTCCAGAATTTTCTTTGAGGGGGACATTATTTAACTTAAATTTTAGGGACTGAATCAGAAAGGGAATGGGAGAAAGGAAATATCACAAAGAAATTTTATTCATATAAGTGTACTGCAGTGAGGCTTGGTGTGAGATGAATTTATAAATGTAGTCTGAGTTTAACAAGGGACTGCTAATGAGGGTTACTGGATTTGGCTGGATAATTTGATGGTTTTTCCTGATTGTAAAATTAATTATGTAAACATGCTGAAAATTTTGGAAGGTATAAAGGAAAACATTTTAAAGTCATCCATAATCCAACCACTCAGTAGAAGTTACTTTAATATATTGGTATTTCTTTTCAATCTTTTTTCCATGATTCTTCTAAACTGCAGTTGATGTAAAACTAAGGACACTGGTCTTTGTACTTTACTGTAAAATGTTGTAGGTAATATGATTATATGTTATCTCTTCTTTATAATCATTCATAATCAATGATTGCACCTTATTTCATCACAATGAACGCAACCATTCCTTAGTTGATGGATTTTTATACTGTGTTAAGTTTTTGATATTATAAATAATGATGTAATGACGAGGTTCTGCATAAATATTATTCTAAGAAAATGTATATGAGATGCTTATGTCATTTATTGGCTTAAATATTATAAACTGTTCTTGTTAATTGTGAAAATATTGGGTAAAAAGTAAGAAAAACTTCAAGTTCTTGAGAGATAGTAATTTTTTCAAAGTTTCAACTAATTTATACTGCTGCAAGAGATAACATTAGAGCCTTGTGGCATTGTGCCATCACCCACAATAAATATTATCACACAGGCAATTTTGCTACCTTGATAATGAGACATAGCATGCCATTGTTTTCAGTTATATTTCTTCAAGTTTAAGTGATGCCAAATATTAACACAGCATTTACTGACTTTTTATATTTCCTCTTCTATCTTCCTATTCCTGACCATTTTTTCTTTTTTAGTAAAGGACTCTGAAAGCCCTGCTAAAGAGCTGAGACTTTATCCAGCTGGCACTGAGAAGGTTCAGGGAAACTTTCAAAGTTTTGCTGTTCCCCAAAAATGACCACCTTGGTAAATCATCCATTGCTCTTTAATTATCTCCACAACGGTATGTTTACATATGAGGATGAAGTAACAATAATAACTTGATAATAATAACAGTTTTTATTGAATAAATGCTTTTTAAGTACCAATGTTACCTATGCAGTCCCAGCATCACTTTCACTAATCCTAACAACACTGGGAGATGAACGTTACCACGTCTGCACTGTAGCTTGGAGTTTAAGACGGTCAGTTATTCATCTTCCCTTCCTCCTAACTCTGTTCACTAGAGAACAAACACAAAAAACACCACTGACCTCTAGTAAGATTTACCAACAGCACTGACGCCACATCTGCGATTTGCCAAGTGATTTATTTAAATGATTTACCCTAATGCAAACAATTTGTATTCTGCTTATACATAACTGCACTAATTAACTTAAAAACATTATGACTATTATGGAACTTATTTCATAAGGGTAGATGTTTTAATGGATATGTCTTTTGGAAATCCTTCTTAGGAATATCATTAAGTAACTAGGCTATGTAGGTGAGGGAAGCTTCTGTGATTTCCCTAAGAATTTATCCCTCAGTATTAAGAAATATGTTATGACACAGTCCATGTTTAAGAAGAGCTGAAAATAATTTAAACCAAGAAATGCAAAAAACAGACAAAAACAGACTCACAGTGCTGACTTTGAATTGTGGGTCACTGTTCGGCATCTAATCATTTTTCTGTTCAAAAAAATATATAGACTCTTTCTACAGGTACATGCAAATTAGGTACATGCAAATTAGGTACATGCATTAGGTATAATTAGGTTAAAATTAGGTACAAATTAGGTACAGATTACAAATTAGATACACAAAGCTTATTTTTACAGGGAAGGAAATAAGCAGTAAGGATAATAACAAAGCACTAATAAGTAAATTTTCTTTCAAATTTTACATTGTAATAAGTGCTTTCGCAGGACAAACTACAGGGACACCTACATGAGGAGTAGAGAAGGCAGCTCTGGTTAAGGGTCATTAGCCTGAGACTTGGCAGACAAGTAAGAAACAGCTGGCCTGTGTTAGGGATCAGGTGGTCCGGAGAAGGGCTCTGTAGCAGGAAAGAATGTGGCCTTTGAGGAACTAAAATGATAAGTGTAGTTGGAACCCAGGATTATTTGAAAATAAGATGGAAAGATAAAAAGGAAATAGAGACTCTAAAATCTTTTAGGATTTTAACATTCTTTTATTTATCTCTGTGCATTGAGCATTTCATGAATTCTTTATTTAAGGGGGTAACATGATTTTATTTACACTAAGAAAGCTTTCCTTGGCTACAGAAAGGAGAAAGACTGGATGGAGAAAAATGAAGATGGTAAGAAGCTAGTTAGCAGATAAGGAAGGAATTTAATATGCTATAATGATATCTTACAATAGGGCCAAAACATAGGAGGTGGGACATGTGTATATTGTTCAAAGAATATATGACAAGTAAAAGATAAAGCAATTTGATGTAGGATTTGAGTCAATATTTCTAATGACAATATATATGCAGTGAAACTAGGATTGTTAAGAGATACTGGATTGGAATATGGGATTTATTCATGCTAAACAACATGCAAAGAATAGGAGGATATTCTTTATAAAGATTGCAGAAAAATTAATAAAATAATTCTAAAAGCAAATGATCAATAAAATAGTTTTTTTGAAGAGGCAACATCAACCATACCTTCATACAGCAAGCAAAAAAGAAAAAGGAAAAAAGGACTCAGTAAACAAGATGAGAGGTGAAACTGTAGATATTATTATAACAGATACTACAGAAATGTAAATGTGCTAAAAGAATAGGCTTATACCAACAAATTAGCCTTAAAGACATGAATAAATTACTGGGTTCATATAAATGACCAAAATTGAATCATAAAGAAATTAAAAACTGAAGAGATCAATAATGAACAATGAGATTGGAAACAGAACTAAAATGTTTCCATCCAAGAAAACACCAGGATCTGATAGTTTCACTGCCAGACATTTAAAGAACTAATATCATTCTTCTTTACCATTTAGAACAACTAATGTGAAGGGAATCCTTTCAAACTCACTTTATAAAATCAGTTCTACCTCAAATCTAAAATCAGATAAGGGTATGATACCAAAACAAAACACGTAACAGTCAGCTAGTGCATCCAATACCAATGGTGAACATAGATGCTAAAACCTCAACAAAACACTAGCAAAGAGTATGGAATAGTACAATAAAAAGATCATTCTTCATGATAAGTGAGATTCACCCCAGGAATACAAGGGTGGTTCAGCTTATGCAAATCAATTATTAAGGTTTGAAATGGTAACAAAATGAAAGACCAAAAAGCAGTTAGTATCTCAATAAATGCAGAAGACAATTGATAAAATTTAACATCCCTTCATGCTAAAAATATTCAGCAAAATGAGATCTAAAGAAAACTCCAGATTCCATGAAAAAAATGTTACAATTAGTACATTCATTAAAGATCTAGGATACAAAACAAATACACAAAAATCAGTAATTATTTCCAGCCCTTCTACCAGCTTTTTCTGCCTTGGCATCCATGAGCCCTGGACTGTAACTATGAACCAAAGTAAACCTCTTCTTTATGTCCTGGATGTCAAGTATTTTGTCCTAGCAATGAAAAGTGACTAAGACTAACAGTAATCTGAAAAAGAAATTAATAGAACAATTGGATTTTTAAAAGCTATCCCCCCAAAAAAACCCCTAGGAAAAAACTTTACCTAGATGGAAACATTTCTACAATAACAAGTATAAATCATTAGTGAAAGAAATTCAAGAGATCCCTACAAAAGGTACCCTACGTGTTTGGAATAGAATTAATATTGTCAAAATGTCCACAGTACCCAAACTGATGTACAGATTCAATAGAGTTTTTCTCAAAATATCAATGTCATTATTCACAGAAATAGAAAAAGTAATCATAAAAATTATATGGAACTACAAAGGACTCCTAATAAACAAAGCAAATTTGAGTGAAAAGAAGAAAGTTGGAGACATCACATTACCTGATTTCAAAATATACTACAAAGCTATTTTACCCAAAGCAGCATGATATTGATATAAAACAAGTGCAGAGACCAATATACAGGAACAGAGGGAGAGGGAGAGGAAAAGAGGGAGGAGAGGGGAGGGGAGGGGGAGGTGAAGGAGAGGGGAGGAGAACACAAAGATCCAGGGTTTGAACCTCACCTTCAAGAACACATTTCACAGAGAAAAAAATAGCACAGTGGTTACCAGGAATAGGGAGAGTGGAGAAGAAAGGGAATGGGGAGAAGTTGGTCAGGGGTGCCATGTCACAATTAGGAGGAATAAATTCTGGTATTCTGTAGTCCAGTAAGGTGAGTGGAGTTACTAGTAATGGGTCTGATATCTCAAGGCAGTTGAAAGAAAGCATTTTAAGTGAACTCACTGTAAGGAGATGGTAAAAGTGCAAGACAATGACTATTCTAATTCTCCATATTTGAATATCTCCAGATGCATACACAAATCAAAGCATCACACTGTACTCCATAAATATGAACCATCATTATGTATTATTAAAATTTAAAAATTTGTTAAAAATTCACAGCAAATAGCTCTTCTAAAGATAAAATTTTAAAGCATCTTGTCTATTCCCAAATTATTGACTATTAAATAGCACTATACTGGTTTGTTAGAAAGGAAAGGATCAAATTGTCATCATTTGCATATGAAATAATTGTCTCTATTGAAAGTCAGAGAAAAAATCTAAAATCTATTCAAATTAATAAGAGCGTTCAGAAAGGGGGAAGGACATAAGAGCTAAGTCAATAAGATTCTCAACACTAAATATTAACAGAGATAATCTGTAATAGGCCAATTAGGAGTCTGAGGGTTAATATAACAAAGTGTCCAAGGTGAGGATGGAGAAAATTAGAAAATTAATGAAGGTCACAAGAAGCTGAATAAATAGAGATTTGTATCATACAATAATAGATGGGATTTCCTAATTTTATGTGGGCATGTTCATTTCAAACTCTGAGAATTTAGTCAGAGTCTTACTAGGTCCCACCTCTATCTCCCAGTATAGAAATACTTTGGTTTAAAGTTTTTGTGAACAATGACAGATTGATAAATAATGAAGGTAGTTGACTGGCATCACTAAATAATGTGTTATTTGTGAAGTGGTTGACATTTATACTCACAGACTTACATAGAAATTATAGAAATAGATATATTCTTGATACAGAAGAGTGATGATACTGAAAATCAGATGGGAAAGAATGAGCTAGTCATAAAAGGATTGGATCAACTGTTCTTCAGATGGGAAAATTAAATTGTATCTCTACTTCACAGTCACAACAATTATTTCCAGAAGGATGAAAGAGGTTAATGCGAAAAACAAATGCACAGTTTTTTAAAAGGGGAAAATCAACAAGTGACATGGATAGCAAGAGTACAAGTATTTTTAAAAATCTCAGTAAAAAGCCTTGATTAATATGATGTCAAAGGGAAAAAGTCTTCCATGCAACAGATCTTTGAGTAATTTTGGCTGATGATCCAGCAGATTAAGCCTCAGTGGATGTGCAACACCTGTCGCCAGAGGCAGGTGGCCCAAATCCCTTGAACCAAATTTGTTTTTTGTAAAGTTTTATTGAAACACAACCATTGTGTGGTGCTTTGGCATCAAAACAGCAAATTTTAGTAACCCATGAGAGAGATTGTATGGCTACAAAGCCTAAATTATTTAATGTTTTTAGGGAATGTTGGCCAATGCTTCTTACAACAATTCAGAACCAATTTCTGAATTAATTACCAAACTACATTACCTATGTTATCGATAACTAAGCATTTGATTCTTATAATCTCCTTATATTCTTTTTAATTTTTATTATTTAATATAACCCAACAAAGGATATTGAGTACCTTCTTGTGCATTTTACTAAGTAGAAGCATGTAAAATGTTTCCTAATTCTATATATCAGTGTTTTCCTTTGCCTTTAAGTACATAAATTACTTGCTGAGAGCAAGTGTCACTTTAATATATATTTAAATATATAACCATTCTACTTGTTGTTAAGTCCAAAATGTAATTCATAATTTTTACAACCAGTTGAGCCAATGTCCTCAGTGTTCTGCCACTGTAGCACAAACATTAGTTTTCCCATGAGGAAATTCTTAGGAAGCTCGGAAGCCAGAAGAGAAAACAGGTTTAAAAAATCAGGTTATGTGATAAATATTGTGAAGGAGATAGTACCAAAATGCCTCAGGAGCACAGAAGTAGGAGGAAATAATTCTGTCTTCCAAGGTCATAGGAGGTAACCTAAGAACTGAGCTCTTAAAATGACTAGAAATGTGTCCAGTTGGATAAGAATAAGGCAGTTTCCTTGAGAAAGTACATCACATGTCCAGTAGTAGAAATACAAGTGATACAAGAGAAACTTGCTGTGAGGTGTAACCACCGGGTACGCATGTGGGTGAAAGCAGTAGTGTGAGACTGGAAGTGAGGAAGAGGAGTCAGCAACAGAGAGCTCTGACCATCTTTTCTAAAAATAAACGGGTCTTTGGGTCTAAGGACATACTCAAAAGTGAAATAAATAGGTCACAGATGTGTGAATATGGTGTCTTTTCTCAGGTATGAGAAACTGAAGTTGTAAATGAGTTCTAGAATGTATGACTGATATTGTGAAACAGTGAATAGTTAAAGGGAAATGGTGTTTAGGGGTAAGTAATGAGAGGAAAGAAAAAATTTATGGTAAATAAAAGGAAACAAAGCTTGTGGATATGGGGCGGAGGTTGTAGGGTGGGAAGGGAAAGGGGAAAAATGAGAATTAAGTCATATCATATACTGATACAAATTCTCAATGTTGAGTGTAATTGTGATGTGTATAATGTACCAATAAACTAAATTTAAAAAACAAAGGCTTGCGGGCGTGGTGGCTCACGCCTATAATCCCAGCACTCAGGAGGCAGAGACAGGAGCTGAGTTTGAGGTTTGCCTGGGCTACATAGTGAGCTCAGGGCCAGCCTGAACTACAAAGCAAGACCTTGTCTCAAAAAAACACAAAAAACAAACACACACACACAAAACAAAGGCTTTTCCCCATGCAAATAATCTACTTTGCAGACGTTCTGGGAAATTATTATAAATTATGGGATTGACAGTGGGAAAGCTGTGTTTAAATTGTGATTTTCAAGAAAATATGATTTCTATGATGGTTTAATGTACCACAGGACAGAGGGTCTGCATTTTATTTTGCTGGACTAGATCTGCATTTTGGAGGTTACTTTGGCTGTCAAGGCAAAAGATGATGAGGTTCAAAACACGACACAGAGCAGACATTCATGGATGTCCCTGGGATAATGTGTCTTCTGTTCTTCTGTGTTCATGGATATCTGGGGAAATGTCTGATTTGATAAGGTAAGGTAAATGATCTCCCAAGAATTTAAATGAATATCATTTTTCTATTGGCATCTGAATTACTCTTGCTTGTCCATTTTTGTGCTGTTTACTAGTTATATCAGCAAACATAAATGAAGCACAAACTACATATACCGATTGATACTTATCTATAATAATCATGTATATGTGTGTATATATATATATATTTTTTTTTTTTTGAGACAGGGTCTCACTTTGTAGTTCAGGCTGGCCCTGAGCTCATTATGTAGCCTCAAACTCAGCAATCTTCCTGTCTCTGCCTCCCAAGTGCTGGGATTACAAGCGTGAGCCACCATACCTGGCACTGTGGTATGTGGTATTGATTGCTGGTGGGCGTGAGTCACCACACCCAGCATTGGATGTGGTTACTGGGATTGAACTCAGGGCCTTGCACTTGTGAGGCAGGTGCTGGAACCACTGAGCTAAATCTCCGGCCCATATACAATTTTTTTTTATCAGAAATAAAGAACGTGAGAAGTGGTTATGCAATTAAACACACCCATAAAGCAACACAAAGTTTTTACTGGTAACAGTTTTTCTGTGCCTGGCTGGCCATTTTCTTGAATCAAAGACAAAGCCCCCTTCAAGTATAGAGGGTCAGCCACAAATTTTGTGTGATGGAAGAGAAGTTTCTTTTACAAGAAGAGCAACATGACTGAAAGGCCATGTTTAGGGGGCCCTTCATTCCTTGGCTGTAAGTCTGACCTTTCTTTGGTGGTCCTTTTAGATTAGCAATGTATCTGATGGAAGAAGTCATTGTTTTGAATCCTCAGAACATAAGTCAATGTTGTAATGAGACTGCTTTCCTTGTTGCTTTAGAGCAACATTTTCATGATCCCATTTCCATGAAGTAGGAGAAAGAATTCATACAGAGAGGAAAGAGGATAGTAAAATAAAATAAACTGTGTAAAGTAAGGAAGGGGGGATCAAAAAAGCTGTGATCTTATGTATAGTTTTGACTGGATGTGGCCCAGGTAATTAAGTAAATTAATATTGCATATAGTGCCACTAAGATTATCTCAGGTTTTAAAAGGATATTATATATTATGTTGTCCAATCCTCCTCTATGACTTGAGTATTCCTTCTAATGTTCCTAGCAAGTGACCATGTGCATTTGCCTTGAATTTTTCCTCTTGATTTTTGAAGACAACCTATTCTCATTGAGGATCAGATTGAACTTTTATTTTTTTCCTTATCAAATCTATATACTTCAAGACCTGCGTTTTGGTGACTTATTCATTTTTGCATTTTTTCTTTCCTCTCTGCTTCCTTTCTCCATCTTTCCTTCAAACAAGGGCCAAGCATCAAGAGAACTGCGAGTCTATGCTTTCTTCATGTGTAACTCAGAATTTGGAGACTTGTCATTGTGACCTTTTCAGATCTCCTTACAAATTAATATTCTTGTTTACTTGGTTTTGTTCATGTTTTAGCACTTTTCAATCAACCCAAATTCCTTTTCACTTCATAATACGAATGCAATCTACTCATGTTCACAGTCTGAATCAGGGATAGCAGAGCCTGTAAGTATTCAGTGAGGAAACACTCCTTTTAAACCAAACAAGACATGATTTAGGTTCTTGCGAGCTTTCCTGCCTCCAGGTATTTGATTTAGCTCCACATGTGATGCAAAACTCCTTATTTTGACAGCTTCTTTCAGAAAATGACTATGTCTCAGTTGCCAACTCTTTAAATTCCAATTAAAAATTGTTCTTTTAATAGGACTACACTTCTTCTTTACTTGGAATATTTCTTTATCTTGGAATAAAACAAGTAGCAGTGTTGATATTGTGTGGGTTTTTTACTATCAGAATGATAACCATGAAAGCACTTTTGAAAATAATAGCCTTATGCATGGATGCTATAATGATTATCATGCTGTAATGATAATCATGTGAAAAGCCCTTTTTCCAAAACTTCTCCCTCCAAAGTGTACAGGTGCTCAAGTTTTTTCTCTAAATGTCTGTAGAAACCAGATTCTTTGAAATGCCTTTTACAGTGTCAAATTCTTGACCAGGAGAGCTAGCTCAGCTTGATCTAGAATGTGTTGAAATCCTACTACCAACAAATACAATCATCCTCTGAAATTAAATGCCAGAATATATAAAATGAAGCTCCAATTTTCCTACCTTGCTGCATATTGGTCCTCTCATTTGACTTTAATTATACATAACTGTTCTTAAATTTATAGTTCATTTGCTTAGATTGCACTTATCCTCCCAACCCCATTTTCTTTTTCCCTCTGCCATCAGAGGGAGAGAACTCTCCTTCCACTGGTAGCTAATATGCTCAATAACATTGCTTCTCATCTTCAAAGGTCACTTTCATCTCTTACTTTTCTATAGTGATTTAATCTGATCTTGAATCAGGTGAGTTAAGGACTGCTGCTGAGGCAAAAACAGAAAACGATGAAATAATGTTCATTCACACATCTTGTTACTATGCCATTGCACTATGGTATGTTATGTCATTCCCTGATTTCAGGGATGTGTGCAGACACTGTGTGGATCAGTCCCAGACAGTGAGCCTGCAGGAGAAATCTTTCAGGTGCTACCCAAGAAAGCTCTGGCTTCTGTGAAAGGCCAGGGCGCTTGTGCGGGCTCCTCACCCCTTTCCTGTCCTTTCCACTTGCGCTCCTAGAGGGGAGGATGTGAAGCTTCAAAATGCAGTGGCCACTTCTCAGGCACAGCACAGGTTAGCCATCGCTAAGCTGCTGCTGCTGATGGCAGGAAAGCGTCAGGAAGACCCTGCCTCCTGATGACTGTATGGAGCTGCTGTATCTGGTGGCTTTTGCTCAGTGAGAAGCCATCTCAAAACTCACTTACCTAAAACAACCACCATTTATCAGCAGATGATTGTATACAGGGGAGTTTGGGCTCAGCTTGGGCACAGAGTCTTATATGTTTAGTTTATGTTATTCATGACACTTTGGCTGTGTGGTCAGCTGATGGCCAGCAGGGAGTCAGGAAGAAAGTGTAAATGTTTAAGATCTCTTTGAAGTTCAGGCTCTAAACTTGTGCTGGGCTCTTTTCGATGTGTTCCATGAGCTCAAGCAAGAGGCGAGGCAGATGCAAGAGATGAAAAACACACGGCCTCTGATAGAAGGTATTACAAGGAAATGTCTGAGTACTTTCCGTCCACCACAAATATCAAGATACTCTGGGAACCACCCGCCTTTGGACTTTCTGCAACATGACCGATAAATTTGTTTATGGTTTAAAACACCACAAGGCATTTTTCTGTTACCTTTTGCCAATGGGTCTGATCTTCCCTCCAGTTTTCCAGTCTCTGGCCTTTAAGCTGAGGAAGTAGCCTTCACGCTAGAAGTAAATCACAAGTTAAACTAATTTTCAGAATGAAAACACCTCATGTACTACTAGAAGCTCTGATGTGCTGGAAAAATTATTCCCCTTTCAATCAACACCTTAGAAAATCTGTATCCCAGGGTCTGTGAACAATTTCCCCTTAGGTCAGCCACACAGCCTGTGTCCAACAGGAACTGTGGTAAGCGCTGCCTCGCAGGGCTACCTGTTAGGTCTCCTTCCTCTGGACACTAAGAGCAGATTTCTTCTGCTGTGGTTTGCGAGGATCTGTCTGCACACTGGTCTCCCCCACAAGACTCAGAATGACCCAGTCTGTGTAAGTTTTCCTTCTCCTCCCACTGCTAGGTCACCTTCCTCACTGCTGTCTCTGACTCCTGCCTGTATGTGGCAGTTACTTGCTTTTATTAGCGAGATTTCCACGCACTGGGGCCCAGTCCAGCCTAAGAAAGTCTTGATGTGGCTCGTGATTTCAGAGGATTCAGGTTCAAGTCACCACCAACTTGAGAGTCATTTACTGTAACAAATACCTGATTTTAAAAATTCAGAAATGCCAAGGAACCATAAAGGGGCCATAAGTAATATGTTCCTCTCAGTAACTTTGTATTAACCATGTTTCTCGGTCCTTGATGCTTTAATTTGTCCCATCCAGGCATCCACTGAAGATACTTTGTCCTGAACAGCCCAGTAGTGTATCTGGCTTACCTTGTCTTGGCCTCCTTTGTGTGGGATGCCTCTCAACTCAGCCAATCCAAACTTCCCAGCTCAAACAAATTTCTCTACTGGTGTCTTACATGGTGGGATGAGATCTGCTGACAACCCATGGGCCCTGCCTGGAAACACAGTCTGGGGAGCGCCTAGGCCCAGAGCCCACTAAAATCTGCACCACTTGATCTCAAGTCTACACACCCTGTCCTTCTGCCTTGACATGTCTCTGCACAGAAATTGTCACTGGCCACTTAAGTACAACAAAATGAGGTTCATTTCCTCAGGCATGTTTGCTCACTACTGACCAAATCAAAGGAAACTATTTCTTTGGCAAAAGGTACTTATTTTTAAAGCTAGCTTGCAGGAGATGGAGGGACCTCAGTACTGTTAGGTCTTTTGTAGCAAGGAACAATGTGGGGAGGAAAACCATGAGCCAGTAAACATGATCAATACCTCCTGCACCAGAAACACTTTTTCCTCTCCCCATGGAAACAAAACTGGGCTTTGATGTCTTAGTGTCACATTGGTATATTTTGTCAGAGAGAGGAGGGTGGTGGTCCATGCCATACGTGTGAGGAAGTTTGCAGAAGCCACTTGTCTGTAAAGAAAAAAATGTCTAACATTTAAAGTTGCATTTTACCCTGCTGATTCCAAAACTACAATTCAGGTTATTATGCACAGTGAACAACTGAATCCTGCTACTTCCTGAGTACCCCAACCCTTGGCCCTGATGCACACCCCCTCTTGTGGGAAGCGTGAGGAAAATGGCTTGTTTCTCCAGTGCCAGTCATCTCCTGCACTTACAAAGTCTCCATCATAAACACCTTTTAGCACAGAGTGGATCACTCCATTATTGGGCAAATACCCAGGTAAAGCCCAAAATGAAGAAAAACAAAGATTTTCTAAAATGACTGAAAATAGAAAAGTTTCAAGAGAATAGAATTTAGGGGCAATTGGAAGAAGAACTATTATTTGGTAGTAAAACAAGCAGATGGATGAACTGAAGGCATTGGGAATGAGGGAGAAGACACCTCAAAAGTAATAGAAGGGGGATATGAAGGAATTTGTCCCACTTTCCTATGAAGTCACACATGAGTTGGGCTGGGAAGATAACATGGAGGGAGAAAGGAAAGGACTAGAGAAGCCGGAGGGGGTCGGGAGGAGGACCAGGGAAGTAGTAGGGGGAAGTAATAGGTCAGATCAAAGTATGATACATATATTCATGAATATGCCACAACAAAATCCATTATTTTGTATAATAAATATGCAATGAAAACTTTTTAAAACAAGCTGTTTATTTCTGGCATTTTCTGTTTAGTATTTTCTGATGACAGGCTCAGGTAACTGAAGCTATGGTAGGCACATTGGCTGACAGGGGGGGCGCTAACATCACCCCACCGGCCCCTGTGGTCACGGAGTTCCCTTCCTGCGTGTCCGTGAGTGCTGGGTCCCCACTTCTCTTTAGAAAAATCTATTTTTTTGTGCTTTTACTACTAAAATAAAGTATCATCTTTCCCTCACTGGAGGAAAAGAATAATTAGCTTATTTTGCTATGTAACTTGTCACCCAGAGCTTCCCTGGGGTATTTTTGTTGTCATTTATTTCTTTCATCGCTGGGTCCACCTTGTGCTTCTGTAACTGACTTTTGGCACAGACTGGGAAATTGCTCAAGGAGAGAAGGCCCTACGCCTGCGGTGCTGGGAGCTGGCAAGCCCGAGAGCGTGGCGCTGGGCTCACCTACGTGCCTCTGTGAGTCGTCGCCCCACAGTGGAAGTGGGGGAGCCAGACAACGCAAGAGCCAGAGGACAAGAAGACACCGAACATCTTCTGTGACAACAGCGCCCCGGATAACGTCCCCATTCCTCGAGTAACAATAGTACCTCATCACAGGGACAGAGACGATTAGGTCCCTTAAGTTCCCCACACGTGAACTTTGGGGGACATGTTCAAGCCGCAGTACCACCGAGGTCTAATTCCACCTGCAAATGGATCCCTGTGACTTGCAGGATCGCTCAGAAGCAGGCGCTGTGAATTCATCTGTGAGGCCCGACAGACAAACGCTCAGGACGAGCCCAGCAGAAACGTGTTCGATGTGTAAATTACTTCCTCGAGGAGATTTCATCCAGAAGTTCTAAAACTCTAGTTAATTCTAGTAACATATGCATCTGGGGCAAACGTGAAAGGAAACCTCAGAAATAGGTATGAATGACAAATGAAAGTGCTTTCCTGGCTCCGATCTGTGCCTAAGTACTTAGGAATCACTGAAAATTAAAGGTTATTGCTGCTTGTTTTGTTGAATAATACATCTGCAAACTAGAAAACTGCATGTCTATTTTATTTACCAGCACAAATGCCCATTTGCTCACAGACGTAGCTGTTTGCAAGCAAATTTCGTTCCCATGCAAAACAAATGTAAATTTGGCATTAAGCAAGTGCCAATTATTTCCTGAATGTGGAAGGGAAAGGAAGGGCGATTTAACAGACAGAGGCTCTGGACCGGGAAGCAGAGAAGGCGGCCTAGCTCAGCTGCGCGAGCTCTTTCATCCCAAGGAGTGAATGCTTAATCTGCTTAATTGGGTGGGCATTCACTGTCGCTGAGCCGAGATCCAGCGTTCCATGTCATTTTCTTTCCCTAGGAGATGGCTGCTGTGACCTTCGACAGTCTCCTCCACCGGCTGGTAGAAAATAGGAAGCTAATTTGGCCTTGTTCTCATGTTTCTTTCATGTGGTGGAGGGAATTCATTTGATAAGCCCTCTGTCCGTTTTTATTGTGAGGCCTGATTACTGTGATTAATTTTAATACTACTAGTTACCATTTATTAAGGGCCCTGCGAGGTGCCAGGCGTTACAACTGCAGAGCCTGAGGCTCCCTGTCTCTAGCCGAGGTTGTACGACGCATCCCAACAGTGTCACTGAGGCCGTGTGTGCCCCACTTTGCAGATCAAGAGACAGAGACTCCCCTCCAAGTCCTCTGTTGCTGAGTGGCAGAGACTGAATCGCAAATCAGGCCTTTCTGTTCTCACCCCCTGCCCATCCTTCCCACATGTAGTGGCTCCTTGTTTAAATTCCAGCTACCTAACTCAATCCTTTTCATAGTTTGACCTGTTTCTCTTAGGAGTGTCTTAGAGGAAAGATGCGAAGTCCATCCTGCAGATACCTCCCTTCCTTTATCCTCACCGTGCTGCTGGCTCCACACACTTCCAGGTCCCCAGGAGCGGGGTGTGTCTTCGTCCCCGCTGCACCTCCCTGTGCTAAGGCACCGCTGTGCTCCTCGGGTTCCTGGGTCATCCCACTCTGTGAGTCCTTTCTTTGCTACACAAACACACACACACAGAGACACAGACACACACACACACACACACACACACACACACACACACTCTTAAATTCACCTGTCTTGTACTCTAGACATTTCACACAATAGCAGCAAAGATGATGGAGTAGTTCTTACTCAGGTCCTAATGTGTTTCAAAAGACCGAGTCTGGCTCTGGGGAGGAGTAACTCAATGATTGACTTAGTTTGGTATTAGAAATAGCTCTGTATGCAATGAGTGCTAATTGGGTTCCAGCCATGGCTACGGACTCAAGAAGAGTCAGCCCCCGGCCTCGTGGAGCTCGCCTCGGTACCTGTCGTGTCCCTGGCACTGAGGCTGTGGGCACGACCAAGCTTCCTGTTTCCACCGAAGGGATTACACACTGCAGAGAAAGCAGAGTTCATGTCAGCATGTGGGGAACAATAATAGTAGCTCCCACACATTTTTTATTAATTGGGCACTTTCCTTAGCCTTTTACAGACATTAACTAAAATTCACTAGCATCATGGCTAGTTTTGTTAAGGAAGAACCAGTGAGAGAATAGAGTAACCTGTCTAGAGTGAACACCGCTCATGCAATGTGATGCTGAGACGTGGAGACAGGAAATGAATGCAGATAAAGCTTTTGTTCTGTGAGAAATCCTTGTCAAAGAAAATATATAAATGAGCATAATCTTTTGTGTCGAGATAACCTTTGAAGATACATTTATAGTAAGTGGAAGTTGGAAATGTCCACAGTGTCTCACTGCAGGAGAATGTTAGGTACAAACGAGTACATTACAGTCCTGAGAATCTCAGAAGCAGCTAGTCAGCAGCAGCACAGCCCCTTCCCAGCGCTGGCCCTGCGGGGTCTGGCTGCCTTCTCCAGGCTGAGCAGCACAGCCGGCCGGGTCATGCTTCTGTGGTGTCACCATTTTTCCATTCTTATTTTTTTTTCTTAGGTAACATTCTCACTGATATATAAACTGTGCGTAACTTGACAGGCTTTTAGCACAAAGCTTTAAGTTTGAGAATTACACAGATTGAGCTTAGGTGCTTGAATTGAATGCTAGTTTCTTTCCTACATTTAACTACAGGATTTCCCTGATGACTGGAAGGAGGAGCGCAGGGAAGAGATGCGCGAACGCTCTCTGCTGAGGCTGGAATGAACTTGTGGAGGTTCCCTGGCTCAGGTCTGTTCTGGACATCACCTTGCTCCCGTGACCCAAAAGCACTCCCCTCAAATGGTCTTCTGTACATGATTCCACAGACAACAAAGAAAGAGGCAAAATTTAAAAAAGAAGAGAAGAATGCCATTTTTTTTTGCCAGTAATGTTATAAACTAGAACTCAACGAATCTTTTAACATAATTGTATTTTGCAGACAATGTAGTAAAGGCCTAGATTTTTATGTTATATGAAGGGAGAGGAAATAGAATAAAATTTATTTGTATGAGAGGATAAGCTCGTGGCCAAAATTCTGTTTAAGCCCAATAAGTGTCATATTTCAAGGTGAGCCTTTTGTCTATCATTCTAACAGATAACTCAATCCAGGTTTTCTCACCTGTCTTTTCATTTTCTAGTATATATGATATGGATGTGTTTCTAAAAATGACCTTTGATCTATGATGAAGAGTAGAGGGGCATAAATAAATGAATTAAAATTTTTCATATCTTGTCCTTCCTCTCTTACAATTGTTGACCTGTCCAGAGCTTCAGTCTTTTCCATTTTCTCAGCCTAAGTCTTGCTTTCTCAAGTCTGAAGATTATTTCTCTTGACAGAAAGCAAATAATTAGGAGTCACAGAGAAGAAAATGCTCACAGTGCTGGTCCTTGGTGTCAAACTCCAGTTGAAGTTCGAGTAGAGGAAGCCTAAGAGCTGGACAGCCGAGGGCCAGAGACGGGCAATTGCTAGGGAGGGCAACCCAGCCTCTGCGTCCCGGGAGCAGGACCAATTATCCAGAAACTGACTAGGGGCTAGAGTCATGGGTCAAGGAAAGAGCTGAAACCCTGAGTCAGGTAGCCAAATCAGGCAGCAAGTAAAGAAAAAAAAAATAAGGAAGTTGATCCTACAGGGATGTTCTGAGGGTCCAAGAGAAGAAGCTAGGGAGGTAGAAGTCTAGTTTTCTGGCACATTTATATGGCTTAAAATTTTCCTTTGCTGTAGAAGTTCTCTTATCTCCTGGGGCTGCTGCCCCAGCTGTGATGTCATACAGCTCTGCTTTATCCTCTCTGACTGGACGTCTCCCTTTTTCCCCACCATGGCCTCCTGAGACCACTCTTTCAGAAGTGTTTTAACTTGTGGCCAAGTGTAGGTGATGCAGTGAGCAGGCAGTCTCCAGGCCTCAAAGCCCTCAGCGAAGGAAGCCAGAGCATCTAATAATGAATTTGGTCTTCCAAAGTGATTTGAGTCTGCTCTTCATCTCTGCCTTGGCCCTGTGGATGGCATGTGAAAATACCCAAGGAGAGGGAGCCCTTTTCATACCCACCCTGGTCCTGAGCAATTTCTATGAGATGGTTGTTGTTTTACAACAAATAGACTTAGCATCTCTCCTGGCATTAAGAAAATCATTGTGCAAAAAGAGTTATTTTTTGAGTCCACTAGTAGCTTTTTCTTTTTTTAAACATCAAAAAAAGTAGTTCTGTCTACAGATTTTAAAACATATAACCCACCAGATCTTCCTTAGAAATTCTAATAGCCCTCATGTTCTAGTCCCTTATGAAAATATCTAGCCTCTTTGTGTATTCATTTACTTATTCATTCATTCATTCACTCATATACCAGAAAGAACCATTTATGGAGAACTATGATATCAGTTTCTTCATAATGTATTAAAAATTAAGAAACTACTGTGTGTCGGTTAATGTTCTAGATGGAAGGCATCACAAGACCACGCTGTATAAGGTCATAGAAGAGGAATAAATTACAAATTAATTGAATAAAGGATACTGTGAGACCTAAGTGTTGAAATAGACAATAATCCCTGGGGTATGCAAAAATATCAGCGTATATTTCAGGAAGGTTTTACAGCATTAGATTTTGATTTCTCTGCTGATCACTAAGAAAAACTAAAATTTCTGACTTGAGTATAGGAGAAACAGAAAGCTCCAATGGCAGCCAAGCTACTATTACAATAGAAAATGGGGGGGGGGGCAGAGCTAAAACAGTCAAAGAAGAGGTGAAGAGGGTGTTGGAGTGAAGAGATGAAAGAAATCCAGCCCCAGCATACTTTAAAAGTATGGCTGAGATTTGGGTCCAGTCAATAGAAGAGTCACTGACTGCAACTGTTTTCAGACTGTGGGTAACCACTGGTAGTGCCTCTGTGTGTCTTAGGGAGCCTGCAGATCAAGCAGAATTATCGATGGATTCTGACACTGAGGGCCTATTCTGAGTACAATTTGCTGCCCTAGTAGAGTTTTAAGGAGGATTCCACCACCCAGTGTTTTCTGATAGGAGAAAACTTTACCAGCACCATCCTTAGGTAGAAGGTGAACCTCCATGTTCGTGTTTCTGACGTGTTGCCCCCACTCTGCGATGTAAGCAAGTACCACAGAGAAGATTTAGGTCAGGTATAATTTTAAAGTTTTGAAATTCTCAAGATATGAGCTCATTTTCTTTATTCTCTAATTTATCTTCAAGAGCCCTTAGCAGTACCTAGCACTATGCGGATGCTCAAACAATGCTGTTACATTGAGTCAAGTTAAGAGTATCATGTATGAGCAGATTCACTGTTTCTGGAGCCAGACAGTTTAGATGTTCAAGTTATGATAGCTATGTCATTATAAGATATTGAAGCCAACAAAACTGGCATGTATTGGCAGTTATTAATATTGTCAATGTCTCTTAAGCAGTGGTAAGTCTTGAAACTGTGACTCAGAGATTCAACATTTATGTGCTAATATCTTTCCAGGAGATGCAAAGGCTCAAAATAATCTCAGGAAAACTTGGCTTTTGAGTCCCTTTCTTGAATTTAGTTCCTGGAGCTCTTCATTCTTTCAAGGTACTAAACTTGGTTTCTCTCTATTAGTTTTGAAAACTTGCAGTTTATTGAACTCATTCCTATTTCCCAAATGTAAAATTTCTTCAAGCTTCATCCAACTTGATTCTTCTGGAATATTTAAAGCCATCACCCATCTTCTCCTTCAAGTTCTCTTGGCATTCGGAAGATTATCTCTTCATGGCTGTTCTCTTCCTTGATCATCTTTGCATCTGCATTACATTTATCAAAAAAAACCCAATAAAGTAGAAATTACTATTATTCCTATTTTATACCTGACACTTAGATGTCTTGCCTAACATCACACAGGTAGTGTTTGTACTGGAAGCCTGAGCAGTCTAAATCACATGTGTGCTCTGATATACATTCCATTGCTTCTCCATTGGGGTTGAATGAGATTACGGGAACAAAAAGATCATTCTAATAAAAATAATATCATTAAAATAATTATCATGTAGTCCTTATACTATGTTAGGCACAGGTCCCAAATTTCATAGATGTCAATATTAACTCTAATATTTAAAGACATAGGTATGAGGTAGGTACTGTTACTTCATTTTACAAGTGAGAAAGCCAGGGTGAAATTTTTTAAGAATGTCAAGCAATTGATCTTTACTCTGTAGGCAATTTTAGATACTCAAAAATATTCTTAAGAAAGAAGATAAGTGACAGAACTGTACTCACTTACCAGAGAAATACAAATTCCTGGAGTATGAAAGAAGCAGAAAGGATTTCAGAAGAGCTGGAAACCTGTCAGTAGGCTACATAGATTTAAGTGACATAGGCCTGAGTAAAGGTATGCCTAAAAGCAATGAGAGGAAGGAATGTCTTTAGTCAAATATTAGAGAACTATCCTCAAGATTTGTTGACGGTCTGAATATAACTGTCAGGAAGCACAGAGATGGTTTAGAGGTTCTGCTCATGGGAGACCTTATGAGCAGTGTATTTGGTTAGCCACATTTGGAAATGTGGGTATGGAGCCTCTCACTCAGGCCTTGTGCCCTATTAGTCTTAATTAACAGAGTTCACCCAGGGAAGCTGGCCTCCTGCCAGGACTTTTGATGGCCTCTCCTGCTTCCTCCAGCTGATGCTTGCTGTGCTGCCATCTTTTCCCTGCAGCCCCGTCCTGGCCCAGGGAAGAGGGTTTCAGCTGCTGGCTCAGTGGCCACCTCACAAGCGCTGCGTGATGACATGGCAACACCGTCCCCTTCTGCCAGGCACCAGCTGCTCCCTCGCTGGGAAAATAAGAACTTAAAACTGTCCTTGGCTGGGCCTTCAGCTCCTTGGCAGCACTGAAGTCATCGATTTAGATTCCCAAGCCCATCCTGCCCACCCTGCCAGTGCTGTCTTGATTGATACTGAACACTGAAACCCATCTTAGTGCTGGCAAACCTAACTTTTCTAGAGACTTGATGCATTTTGCTGTGGTTGTGCTATTTGGAAGTTAAGAAATATATATCGGGTGGCCATCAAGTTTATGAGAGATGCTGTGTGTAGAAAGATGAACAGGGAGTTAGCTGGTCTTGAGAAACTCTCAGGCTGCTGGGGGAATAAAGGAGTAAAACAGCCACAATGGAACATAATATGCATGGGGCAGGTCAGAGCAGAAGGGACAGAAGAAGGAGGCGTTGGAATGTCCTGTCTTGGTTGGGCAGTGCAAGGACTGCCAAGAGAAGCTTCCGAGAGCTTTGAGGCATATGGGATGGTCCTCAATGATTAGGAAAATGTGTCCAGGGTAAGTTGGATTATGATCAAAGTCAATGGGATAAGAGAACTTAGGTTAAGAGTCAGGAGACAGTCCTTCTAGTTGGAGATCAGTGAAGATTTCTTTATGTCTAGAATGTGGACTCCACGTGGCAGCAATGGGGAAAGGCTTGGGAGAATGGTGAGAGCAGTAGAAGAGAGGAGAGAAAAGAGAAATCATTAGTAGCCTTGAATATCATGACTTAGAGCTTGAAAGTTACGCATGTGATAGTAAAAAGTCACTGGTTGATTGAAGGAGGAGTGTAATATGATAGATTTGCTCCTTAGGAGTTACAGTGTTGCAGTGCAGAGATTCAGTTGGAAGAGTCAAGCAGACACAATCCCATTAGAAGTTATTGTAGCCAGCCAAGCATGGGCTATGGAGAACTAAACAAAGGCAGTTACAGTGGGAAGAGGGGCAAGTGAGCAGATTTCAAGGGATTTGTGTGAAGGTGGAGTTCATGAGATTTGGGGATTGAGTGAATTGGAGGGAAAAACATGTGCAGTAGAACTTGACCCTCTCTTTGGAAATTAGTTTCATAAAACACACTTGATCACATTACCACAGTGATCTCCCAAGATACTCAATTTAATTTCTCTTGAATTCCTTGTCTTGAAGTGTTGCTTTGGAGTAATATCCTCTAATAAGATTAGGTCAGCCTTGAGCCCTGAATGAGGCCAAATCAAAGCATCCTGATGGGTGTTCACAGGTTATCAGCGAAGCCCATAGGAGCCTTTGTTCTCTCCTGACTCTGGACTCTCTTCAATGCACAGTGCACTGAGAAGCATGGCTGGCCCCTCGGGGAGAGTCATGTTGGATTTGACATATCTCTATGGTGAGAAGAAATAATTCTCAAAGCTTACAGAATCTTCTGTCCAGTAAGACACCTAGCAGCTAACTGGATTGTCAGTTAGCACCTTTCTTTTCTCAACTGAGATGTTACTTAATTTTCAAGCTATACCTAGCACTCACAGTGGCATTGCTGTCTCTTTGTCTGTCATATGGAGACCCCATAGGATCCATATTGTTCATTTGTTTTATTCATTCAATCAAGGAATTACTGAATCCCTGCCCTGTGGCTGACACTGGAACAGTCTGGGGGTTACAGCAAGGACTAGAACTCAGCCCACAGGGACCTTCTGTTTGCTAAGAGAAAACAGACAGTCAGCAAGTAAATGAATTAATAAATGAGATAATTTTAGAGACTGAAACACTACCATAGAGGAGTGAGGTCTACTATTTGAGTGAAAAGTAAGATACATCTCTTATAAAAACCATTGTGATGTTCTCACTGGTGTAAAACCAAATAAAAAGGGTATGTGTGACTGGGAATAGAGAGGGCTGATTTGCTTAGCCTGGTCAACATGGGAGGTCTTAAGGATTCTGAAATGATCCAAAAGAAGCCAGACACATAGTTGGGCAGGTGTCCTCAAGAAGAGTGAGTTAAGCTTGTCCAGTACAGATAAATATTCCAGTGTGTCTGCAGCATAGTTATATCCAGTTGACTTATTTTATTCTCCACTTTCCATATTGGTACTCCATGGGTTTCCAGCCTAATTGGATTATTTGCATACATATTGTTTCTTCCTAAAATTCTACACTCCTCGAGGGCAAGGGTATATCATATACCTCATCCATTTTCCCCACAACTTCTAGCACAGAGCTAGAAACATTACTAGGTGCTCAATAAATTCTTGCTAAGTTCAATTGAATTTGCACTAATAGGGTCATTTTTCATAATATAAAGTGTGAACGAAAGAAATATCTAGTGAACAACACAGTGAGACTATAAAACAAGGTGCAAAAACAGACGAGTTGCTCCAAAAAGACTTGAAGGATACTCTTTCTTTTTAATGATTGTCATCCCCAAAGTTGTTAAAGAGCCATCTGAGTCTAGGAAGTCATTTCTATGACAGCTGTCTACATTTTGGAGAGAAAGGGATTTTCCAGGGCAGGGCTTTGGTAATTACAATTGATGCTGTTTGCTTGTTGAAAAGCAAGAGCAGAGAAGAAAAGAAAACTTAGTGTTTGTATACAGTAGCCCAGGCACATGGTGAGGCAGAAGAACAAAGGAAAGAGCTCTAATAGCAGACAGTGGCCACACCCCAGGATCCCAAATCTAAGAGGGACATGTTGAGAGCAGTGAATCAGAACAATGGTCACTAGGAGAGGGGGGCAGGGGAGGAGCGGACCCAAAGCCAGATGTCTGCCTTGATTAACTGAGGTAGCTAAGCAGAGTCAGAAAGAAAATTAGCAGGACAGTGAGCAGAGGAGGAGCATGGTTTACCCCAAAGTGAGACAGCCTGAATGCTCAGAGGACAGTCTTGGGTAAGGCCAGTGGGATGGCAGATGCTAGCTGCAACATCATTTGTAACTTGCCTCCACTAGCAGCCTCATAGCTGTACATTCTGTGAGAAGAGCCACACTGTGATGTTTTATTTTGTGTCTTCTCTTTATATCATATCATTCTATTATATAGATTTTGGTGGGTATGACCTTTGTTGCCATGGTAACACTTAAAAACACATTATCACTTTAAAGTGTTCCATCATGCACTTAATTACATTACCCAAGATTGCAGTTTGTCATCCTGCTGGATTCTTTGTCTCCCTGGATTCATTCTCTCCCTTACTGACTTAGAAGAAGCGATCTCTAACGTTGGAAAGTGCTACAAGGTAAGAAATAGAGGACCTTCTTTATTTGTCCCCTTGCAAGGAACTGAAACTACCATGACAACAATCTATCAAAGGGGAGTACTGCCGACAGCCACTAAACTCGAAAGAGGATTTTTCTGTAGTCAGGTGTCAGATGAACACACAGCCCCACCTAACATCTTGGTTGTAACCTTGAAGCTAACACCTCTGAAGAAGACGTAGCTAACATGTGCCCCAATCTTCACCCATAGGATCTGAAAGATAATAAATATGTGGGTTTTGTTTTTTGCTTTTACATTGCTAAAGTTTTATTAACATCTTTATGTAGTAAAAGAGTATGTAACCTTGTCTCTCTGTCCTCTCAAGGACTCCAACAGTCTGAGCCTCTCTGGTGGGAGTCTGCTTGGTGTCCCCTTTGACCTTGAAAACAAGGTGAAGGACAATGGCAGCTTTCTCCATGTCCTTGGGACCTTAAGCAACATCCGAGGCCGTGTTTAAGGCACGTTCACATTTCTCTCCCACAACTTTTCAAATAACTGATGCCAGGTTAATTAGATATTTGATTGGGTACAAGAGAGTAAATCTTGTTTTGCAAGAGTCTGAAACGGAAATAGATCACAAGGGTGTAAAAGTGACCACTGCATGGTGATATACATTTAAAGCTAACTTTTCAGTGGAATCTCCTTGATTAATGAGGTCCTTCATTTGTGCAGTCACTAGGGACATTTTTAAAAATATCTATTTCCTCTTATGGTCTACTTTCAAAAGCACTGCCTTCTCGTTATGATTAATCAAACACTACTCTGAAGAAGGGCAGTCATTTAGCTTTCAAGGCCCACTATGTCAATGAAAAGTAAAATATTCCTCTCATAAAACTGATGCGATGCTTTTACTTGGATATTAATACTTTGAAAAGTGGCAGTATTCTTGCTCCAGCTTCTGGTGTGAGGAAACACTTTGCTGAGCACATTTTAATGATTATTAAAATATTTTTTAGTTGATGGACCAACCTTTTGCCATTGTTGTTTTTTAGTGTTATTTTTGTTTTTGGTTTTGTTCTTGTTTTGAGATAGAATCTCACTAGGTCAGTATGTTTCTTAGGCTGGGCTTGATCTTGCATTTTTTTCTACCTCAGATTTTCAGAGTCTTGAAATTATAAGCAGGTGATAACAAGGCTGGATTTTGTTTCTATTTATAACAATGTGTTTCCCATACAATTATAAAACAAATTTTAGGCAGAAACCACATGTGGCTCTGTGTAGTTTTTTTTCTACTAGATAATCAACAAATACTTTTTGATGTGAATTAAGTCTGAGCCATTTGTAAGAGCAACGTGTCTGTGTAACGATCAAGGAAGAGTTTCAGGGTTGAATGCTACAGGTTTGTGTAATGGTTCCAAATATCTTGAGCAACATAATCTTGAAGAAACTGCTGATGATTTGAATACATCCTTTCTCTTCACCAGTGCATCAAGCCGAGGTGAAGGGCTTTCCCAAAACAAAAAGTCCTCAATGTAAGACCAATGTTGCTACTACTGTTCAATGTACTACTGGGGTCCCTGGCCAATGTTGTAAGGAAAGAAACATAAATGAGAGAGAGAGAGAGAGAGAGAGAGAGAGAGAGAGAGAGAGAGAGAGAGAGAGAGAGAGAGAGAGAGAGAAGGAGGGAGGGAGGGAGGGAGGGAGGAAGAGAGAAAAGTGAGGTTAGCAAAAAATGATTAAATACAGGATTGATACAATAATTAATAGACTTTGATACAAAGTCAAAAGACAGAAAATGTAACAAAAATTCAACTATCAACAAAGAATCTGAGTCAGGCATGGAGGTGCATGTCTGTAATAAGCACTTGGGAGGCTGAGAGAGGAAGTTCAAGGCTAGCTTGAACTACATAATGAGACTCTGGGTTAAAAAACAAAGCAAAACAAACACCAAAAAATGAACAAAAGCATTTGAAATAGGAATACAAAAGACTTATATACAGAAAATCTTGGAACTTGAATAAAAGGAGATGTATTCTGAATAAAGACACATTTTATGCCCTTGGATAAAGACAAATTCTTCCCTAAATTTACTCATGAATATTCAATCTAAAGAAAATTTTACTTTTTAAAAAAAGAAATTCAGTAACTTGTGGAAAAATACATGTCTCCAAATATTCAAGACAATATTAAAAACCATAGTCATGGGAGAAGGGTCTAGTATTAAATCATATCATAAAACTCTGGTGAAAATGTCACCTTTTTGACTTAATCTATGGATTTAAGGTCGTCACAATCACAACTCTGACAGAGCATTTGTTTTGCTTTGTTTTGTGTGTATATGAACTATCACACATTGGTTCTAAAATTTGGAGAGAAAAGTAGAGAGCGAAGAATGGCCAAGATGTTTTTCACAGAGAAAAACAACATGGGAGAGCAGCATACAAAAACATCAGAATTTACTATGAAGCTACCATAATTAAGATAATGTGTCATTATTATAAGGATATAGAAACGGCCGAATGAAACAGAATAACTCCTTTAGCTTACTTGTGTATATCTGGAAAATTAATCATAGAGCTAACACTAAAGAAGAGTGAAAGAAGGATAGATCTTGCAATAAATGAAGCTAGGAGAGTAATTCATATGGATATATCAGATCATGTACAAAAATCAATTCCAGTAGGATTATAGACTTAACTGTGAAAGGCAAAACTATAAAACTTGCAAAGGACAATATAAAAATACATGTGGAAACTTGGAATAACAAGGAATCCTTAAATGAGCCTAAACATCAAAGTATAAAGGAAATTACTACATTTAATTATTTTGGGTTTAAGAACTTCTCTTCATCAGAAATGATCATACAGCAAATTAAAAGTTATGTACTGTCAGATTATTTCAGCAGCCATAACTGTCAATTAGGCACTAGGATATCTGTCTGTCTGTCTGTCTTACAATCTATCATTTGTCATCTATATAGCTGTCTAAAAGAAAACAAATTGGTAGAAAAAATCACAAAAGATAAAGTAGTAATAATGATGAATAGTAAATATATTAAAAGATCTATAACTTTATTAATAATCATAGAAATGCAATTTAAAGATATAATTTCTATGAATAGTAGAATGAATAAAATGTTGTTAGTTCATACAATAAACTATTAGAGTAATAATTAATGAACTACAGCTATCCCACACAAAAATATATTGGCACGATGGTATTAGAAGGATGCACAGAATGTTGTATTTCTTAAACTAGGGATTAAGTAAATAGTAGTACTGTATTCTTTATGCCTTGTGAATAGCTTAAAATACACTTTTGCATTTAATAAATACTGGATCCAAGCTAAAAAGAAGTCAGGAATATTTTCTGGCATGGAGATTTCTCAGATCTTGTCCTCAAGGATTCAGTAGATTGGCAAGAAGGTCTCTGTAGGGATGGCACTTGAACTGTAAATTTTCTTGAGCTCAGGAGAGAGCAGTCTTTGCCTTAAATGGCCTTTATGGATATTAATACAAGATTAAGATTATATATTGTGCTCTGGTATGAGAAACTGAAGTGTAAAAGAGTTCTAGAATGCATGATAGGTATTGTGAAATAGTAAATACTCAAATGCAAATGGGGTTTAGGAGTAAATAATGAGGGAAAAGAGAAAAAACTGATGGTTAAAAAAAAGGAAACAAAGCTTGTGCATATAGGGGTGGGGAGGGGGTGTAGGGTGGGGAGGGAAAGGGGGAAAATGAGAATTAACTCATGTCCTATACTGATACAAGTTCTCAATGTTGAGTGTACTTGTGATGTGTATATATAATGTACCAATAAAAAAAATTCAAAAAATTTTTTAAAAATTGTACTTTTGGGCCAGAGGGTTAGCTCAGTGGTTCCGGTGCCTGCCTCACAAGCGCAAGGTCCTGAGTTTGATCCCCGGTAACCACAGACAATGCTGGGTGTGGAGACTCACGCCCACCAGCAATCAATACCACATACCACAGTGCCGGGCGTGGTGGCTCACGCCTGTAATCCCAGCACTCAGGAGGCAGAGGCAGGAGAATTGCTGAGTTTGAGGCTTGCCTGGACTACATAGTGAGCTCAGAGCCAGCCTGAAGTACAAAGCGAGACCCTGTCTCAAAAAAAAAAAAAAATGTACTTTTTTTTTGCAATAGGAGCTTTTGGAGTTGAATCAGTCAGTGTGACACAGCTCCAGTGATCTTTGAGACTTTCCTTGTTTTCCAGGATGTTCATGGCTTATTGTGTACATTTCCTAAATCAGAGGCCAAATCAAAAAAAAAATTACATGTTGTGCCTTAAGGTGGTTGTAGGGGTTTTCTTCTTCTTTTTTTTAATTGAATTCTTTATTGGTACAATTTATATACATCTCAAAATCACATATAACATTGGGAAATTTGTACCAGTATATGCCACAAGTTAATTCTCATTTTTACCCATATCCCTACCCACTCCCCCTCCTCCCCCCTTTATACATGCTCTTTTATTTTCTTTCTGTATCATATTTATTCCTTCCCCTCA
>PVIC010009640.1:0-45128 GCA_004025085.1 Thryonomys swinderianus
AACTCAGCAATCCTCCTGTCTCTGCCTCCCGAGTGCTGGGATTACAGGCGTGAGCCACCACGTCTGGCATTGTGGTATGCGGTGTTGATTGTTGGTGGGCGTGTCTCCACACCCAGCATTATATGTGGTTACCGGGGATCGAACTCAGGTCCTTGCGCTTGCGAGGCAGGCGCTGGAACCACTGAGCTAACCCTCCGGCCCTCTGTCAGTTTTTAAACAAGTTCATTCCATTCTATCCTATGTCCCCTTTGCTGAATCACCTTTCCATCTTTTTCATTCTTCTCATTGCCTCATCCATAAAAATTTCCACATGAGAAGGAATGTGGGGATGAGGCCGGTTTTGACCAATGAAAAGGTAACTTGAAAATTATAAAAGGAACCGAATGAGCCTTGCACATAACACACACTTATAATCTCTGCTAATTGAGAGGCTGAGGCAGGAGCGTCAAGGTTCAAGACTAGCCTGGAGCATCTTAGTGAGACACTGTCTCAAAAAAAAAAAAAGTTTGAGGGTGTAGTTCAGTGCTAAGTGCCTCTGGATTCTGTTCTCAATATTGAAAGAAAAAATAAAAAAGAATTGGATGCCTTGTTATGGATGCCGAAGTGAAACACCACAGGCTGGGGAACTTAACAATAGAAATTTTTATTCTCAGAGCTCAGGAGGTGGGAAGTTCAAGATGAAACTGGTGTCAGTTAGTTTCTAGAGAGGCCTCTGTCCTTGGCCTGCATGTGGCCGCCTTCTCCCTTTGTCCTCACCCGGTCTTCTCTTTGAGTGTTCCTGCATCCTAACCTCCTCTGTACAAGGAACACCCATCAGACTGGATTAAGGTTGCCCTAACAATCCTACCTCATTTAATTACTCTTTTAAAGACTTTATCTCCAAATATTGTTATATTCTGAGGTACTGAGCATTGGGGAAACATTTTATGGATTTTTAGGGGGGCACAATTCAACACATAACACCATGCTACTGTAATTGATGTTCCTCTCCAGAACAAGGTGAAGAGAAGACTTTCTACACATAACATTTATTTCTTTTTCAGCAGTAGCGGCACTGCTATTGTCACTCTTTGCCTCCCTTCCCTCTCCGTCCAACTCCTCCTCTTCCCTCATCTCTTTATGATAAAAGACAGTACATGTCAATCTGGGTGTCAGACTGAGGTGTCAGACTGGGAACCAAGAGGCCTAGTCTAGCTTCTCATCTTGTCTCTAACACTGCCTACCTTGGAGAGCTCCTTTTGGTTCACTGGATCTTGGTTGCCCTTTCTAAGAAATAGTTACCTGAGATTTGGTGAATAACACATTCACAATCTTGTCAATGCCTTCAATTTCACCATTTTGTTATTAGATTTAGGGCATAGATTGGGGTTATTCCATGGAGATTCTGACTATCCCCAAATCACTTCTAGCTCATTGGTGGCACTATTAAACTGAGAGACTAGAAGTTCATTCTTAGCAAACTTGTCCTCCCACTATAAGGGAGGCTGAAACAGAAGAATTGTTGGAGTCTAAGAGTTTGAGGACAGCCTGGACTGCACAGAAAGACCCTACCTCAAAAAAACTAACAAATACAAAACAAAGAAAATTCATTCTTTGGGTGAAGATTTTGCTCCTCTAAGCATCTTATTAAAATAATGTTATAGGAAGGAGCGAGTATGCAAATAATAATGTGCAGCGATGGATCTTGAGATTAGTTTGCCTTTTTTTTTTTTTTTTAGTCAGGATCCCCCTTTGTAGTTCAGGCTGGCCCTGAGCTCACTATGTAACCCACACAAGCCTCGAACTCAGCAGTCCTCCTGCCTCTGCCTCCCTAGTACTGGGATGACAGGTGTGAGCCACCACGCCCGGCACTGTGGTATGTGGTATTGATTGCTGGTGGGTGTGAGTCTCCACACCCAGCATTGTATGTGGTTACCGGGGATCGAACTCAGGATCTTGCGCTTGCGAGGCAGGCGCCGAAACCACTGAACTAACCCTCCGGCCCCAACACTTCTTCTATTTTAAGTGCCTCATTTCTTTCAGTATAGATTTTGACAAAGATCTTACTGTAGGAAACTTACAGACTAGTAGATATGATATGCAAATAGAAATTAAGTAAGATGATTAGGATCATGAGAAAGGGAGGCTATTTTCTTAGCAATAGATTTCTGTCTGGATATTTTATTACTAATGAGGCTTTATAATCAGCTTCAGATAAAGATGAAAACATTGGCAGTACTGATAAGAATGATTCCTAGACCAAAGAAATAGAGGTCTTCACACTTAACCTTTTTTAAAAGAATTAAATTCTTTATTGGTACATTTTATATACAGCACACAATCATGCTCAACACTGGGGAATTTGTACCAGTATATGACACGAGTTAATTCTCATTTTTACCCATATCCTTACCCACTCACAACCCCCCACCACCATATACATGTGCTTTCTGTTTTCTTTTCAAACCATATTTATTCTTTCCCCTCATTACTTTCCCCATCACATTCCCTGCGAATATTTCCTATTTCACCTTTAAAAGAATCTAGAGGATCCACAAGCCTGAGATCCATCTAAAAGTATATGTGCTGCCGAAGCGAGCACAAATCCATCTAAAAGTAGATCTTACAGGAAAACCCTTCTAAGAAATTTTGTACTTAATTTTTTTGTTTTTTTGATCTCTCAAAGATATAAGCCCCAGTTGTCACAATCAAATTTTTATCCAATTTTTTGATTGATACCAAAGTATACTAACTTATAAAATGTGCATCTAAGACCAAGGGTGAGCTCTAGGTAAGAACACGCAAGAAGCCCTAGTTCATCCCCTGGGACTGAAAAAAAGACTACATTTTTAGCAATCTTGTCTTTTTTTTTAACCTATTTTTAAAATACTGAGTACTGGTCATTTTTTAAAATAAATAATGTTATATGTACATTTCAATTGCATGTTTTAGGAATAAGTGAAATCTGTGATATTTTGGTAAATTGTAGTGTAATTATAAAATGAAAGCCTCTCTATCAAAATACATTTTCTGCTTGGAAAAATAAAATACACATGAATCCAGCCGGGCGTGGTGGCTCACGCCTGTAATCCCAGCACTTGGGAGGCAGAGGCAGGAGGACTGCTGAGTTCGAGGCTTGCCTGGGCTACATAGTGAGCTCAGGGCCAGCCTGAACTGCAAAGCGAGACCCTGTCTCAAAAACAAACAAGCAAACAAACAAACAAAAACCACACATGAATCCAATACAGTAAACATTGATTTCTTCAGTGTAGGACAGTCCATGTTAAGTATATTTACCTTTATTTCCCCAGAAGTGCTCAACTTTCCAGTTAAGGATGTTAAAGATTGGGCTGGAGATTTAGCTCAGTGATTCCAGCGCCTGCTTTGTAAGGACAAAGCCCTGAGTTCGATCCAGGTAACCACATACAATGCTGGGTGTGGTGACTCACGCCCACCAGCAATCAATAGCACATACCACAATGCTGGGCGTGGTGGCTCACTCCTGTAATCCCAACACTCAGGAGGCAGAGGCAGGAGGACTGCTGAGTTCAAGGCTTGCCTGGGCACCATAGTGAGCTCAGGGCCAGCCTGAACTACAAAGCAAGACCCTGTCTCAAAAAAAAAAAAAAAGAAAGAAAAAAGAAAAAGAATGCTAAAGATCTTGTTAAGTGAAAATTAAAATTTTTTCCTCTCCTGCTTTTTAATTTTTAGTACTACATGTTTGCATTCTTCATGTGGAGTTGGTGCATGTACATAACACGCTTTAATTCCTTTTATCAATCCTTCCCTCTGCTCTGTCCATCTCTCGATCCCTTTCCCATTTGAGAAAGATCAATCTTCCTTCTTCCCATCATCGTTTTTTTTTTTTTTTTGGAGACAGGGTCTTGCTTTGTAGTTCAGGCTGGCCCTGAGCTCACTATGTAGCCCAGGCAAGCCTTGAACTCAGCAATCCTCCAGTCTCTGCCTCCCAAGTGCAGGGATGATAGGCATGAGCCACCACACCTGGCACTGTGGTATGTGGTACTGATTGCTGGTGGGCATGAGTCACCACCATGCCTGGCACTGTGGTTTATGGTTACCAGGGATTGAACTCAGGATCTTGAGCTTGCCAGGCAGACCCTGGAACCACTGAGTTAAATTCCTGGCCCTTCCCATTATCTTTTATTTTGTTCTTTATTTTTTAATTTGGGGTTCTCATACAAAGGAAGCCATATATTTGACTTTGTGTGTCTGATTTATTTCACTTAATATTATGATCTCAAAGTCCCACAAATGACTCAAGTTTATCTTTCTTTATGGTAGAGTAGTGATCTATTGTGTGTAAATATTACATTTCCTTTAATCATTATTGTGTTGATGGACATAAAGTCCCTTTCCAAGATTTAGATATTATGAGTTATGCTTTTGTAGACCTTGGTGTGCATGTGTCACTGTAATATGATCTCTTTAAGTCTTTCAGGAAGACCTCTGCAAAGGGAATAGTTGGGTCAAATGGAACTTCTAGATTTATTTAATTGAAGAATCTCCATACTGCTAGATTTATTTAATTGAAGAATCTCCATAGTGGTTGCATTAGTTTACATTCCCACTAACAGTGTACCAGGGTTTCTTTTTCCCTGGAGCCTTTCTAGGATTTGTTATTATTTGGTTTCTTGATGAAGCCCATTCTTTCTGGGGTAAGATGGTATCTCTGTGTTGTTTTAATTTGTATTTGTTTAATGGCTATTGATGTTGTGCATTTCTTCACATATTTATTAGTCAATTGTATTTCTTCTAAAAAATGTCTATTAATTTCCCTTATCCATTTTTTGATTGGGTCTTCTATTTTGGAAGGAGAGGTCTAATTTCTTAGTTTTTTAAAATGTGTTCTACATATTAGTCATTTGTCTGAGGAACAGCTGATAAAATTTCTTTTCCACTCTGTAAGTTGTTTTCTCACTCTGTTGGTTTTCTTCTTTTGGTGTGAATAAGCCTTTTTTTAAAAAAATTGATCTTTATTGGTATATCATATATACACATCATGATCACACTCAATATTGGGAATTTGTACCGGTATATGACATGATTTAATTCTCATTTTTCCCATTCCCCTACCTACCCCACAACCCCCCACCCCCTTAATATATAAGCTTTGTTTCCCTTTTTTAAGTACCAGCACATTTTTCCTTTACCTGTCATTACTCATTCCTCCACCACATTTCCCTTTGAATATTTTCTATTTCACGATATCCATCATACATTCTAGAACTCATTAACATCTTCAGTTTCTCATGCATATATGTCACTATGATATGATTCTTTAATTCTTTTGTGTATATTCCTAGCAGGGCCTTTTGATACAATCCCTGTATTAGTCAGTGCCTACAAGAGCTTTCATGGCTGGGGCCAGTGTCCTCAAAAGACTGGCCATGCTCTGCACCCGTGTTCATAGCATCTCAGTTTGTGATAGCTCAATCTTGGAAACAACCCAAATGCCCATCTACTCGAGACTGGATAAAGAAGATGTAGTTTTTCTATAAAATGGAGTATTACTCTGCCTTAAAGAATGATAAGTTTGAGTCATTTATACACAAATGGACATACTTTCAAAACATCCTCATAAGTGAAATAAATAGGTCACAGATGTGTAAATATCATATCTGTTCTCTACTATGAGAAACTGAAGATGTAAATGAGTTCTGGAATGCACGACAGATATTGTGAAATAGTAAATATTCGGTTAATCTAATGTCAAACTTCAGGAAAAAGAACAAGTCAAGACTGAAGCTCATATGAAGGAAGAAATTATAATGATTAGAGCAGAAATTAATGCAGTTGAGACTAGGAAAACAATACAAAGATTCAATGAATCAAAGAGTTTTCAGAAAGATTAAATAAAATTGATAAACTCTTAGTCAAGCTTACCAAAAGAAGGAAAGAGAAGACTCAACTCCATGTAGTTAAGAATGAAAAGGATAAAATCAAAATGAATCCTGCAGAAATGCAGAAAAACATCAATATCAGTTTTAGGAACTTTTATTCTAATAATATGGAACACAGAAAAAGTGGAGAGTTTTCTAGACATATGAATTATCAAAAATGGGACTTCCAGCAATATGAAAGAATGGTGAGCAGCAGAGAAAGAGCTTCTCTGAGATTTGTTGTCAAGACACTGGAAAATGAGGAATTTGAGGAAGAGAAGAAGGGCAGTAGTGGGTCCCTGAGGTGCAGGAAGGTTCTGAAGCAAAAACTGAAGTTCACAGGGAGAACAAAAAAAGAGATTACAATAAAAAAGAGGTGGCAAGTGATGCTTTTTCCCTAAGCCTAGACTTACTGCAAGGCAAGGATGGTTCAATCTTGCATATACACAGAGACCTCTTCAGAGAAAATGCTCCAATGGAACAGAGCAGTCAATAGAGCAGATTGCAGTGGCTGACGAGTTATTCTGGTTCAGATGTCCTCAAGGAGAAGGTAATTGGTAGGATGCTATCTTGGAGAGGGCCAAATGAGCTCAGAACTCAGAAGAGGTGTGGGCTGACTTCATCTAGTGGTTCCCAGTGTCACAGTGAAGCTGCTGAGTTCAAATTGGCAGGCCAAGGAACCAAGTTCAAACTGTCTTGGAGTCAAGTTCAAGCTGGCAGGAGGCACAAGGACTGCTGCAGGCTCAACAACTCTGGCTATAGCCTCATACCCTTAATTACCAAACCTGAATAAAGAGGATACAAAAATTCTAAACAACCCAATAACAGTCAATGAAATTGAAGAAGTAATTAAAAACCTGCCAACAAAGAAAAGCCCAGGTCCTGATAAAACTGCTGAAATTCTATAAGATCTAAAGTCACTACTCCTCAAACTCTTTAATGAAATTAAAAGGGAAGCAATACTCCTAAAGTCATTCCTGGAAGAATGTATTACCATGATTTTGAAATCAGAGAAGGATCCAACCAAAAAAGAGAACTATAGGGCCAGAGATTTAGCTCAGTGGTTCTGGCACTGCCTTGCAAGCACAAGGTCCCAAGTTCAATCCCTGGTACCAATCTCCTTAATGAACATAGATGCAAAAATCCTCAGAAAGATACTAGCAAGCAGAACACAGGAGGCTACCAAGAAGTTTATACACCATGACCAAGTAAGATTCCTCTCAGTGATGCAAGGCTGTTTTAACACATGCAAATCAATAAGTATAATACACATATCAAAAGAAGCAAGGACAAAAATCACATGATCATGTCAATAGATGCAGAAAAAGTTGGGCCAGAGATTTAGCTCAGTGGTTCCAACACCTGCCTAACAAACTCAAGGTCTCTGGTTCAGTCCTGGTAATCACATACAATAATACCGGGTGTGGTGGCTCACACCCACCAGCAATCAGTACCACATACCACAAGTGCCGGGTTTGGTGGCTCAAGCCTGTAATCCCAACACTCAGGAGGCAGCAGCAGGAGGATTGCTGAGTTTGAGGCTTGCCTGGGCTACATAGTGAGCTCAGAGCCAGCCTAAACTGCAAAGCAAGACCCTGTCTCAAAAAAAAAGTATTTGACAAAGTCCAATACTCACTCATGATAAAAACCCTACAGAAAATTGGAATAGATGATCTTTATATCACTCTGATAAAAACCATCTATGACAAACAAACAGCCAACATCATACTAAATGGTCAAAAACTGAAAGCTTTTGCTATAAGATCAGGAACAAGAAAAAGGATGCCCATTGTCACTACTCTTATTCGGTAAAGTTCTGGGAACACTAGCCAGAGCAATTAGATAAGAGAAACAAATCAAAGGAATAAGGATAAGGAAAGGAACAAGTTAAGTCATCATTATTTGCAGATGACATGATACTATACATAGAGGACTTGAAACTCCACTAGAAGATTTCTAGATTTAAAAACCAAATTCAATAGCATAGTTGAATACAAGGTCAGCAGTAAAAAAATCAATAGCTTTCCTACACACATAGCAAACTCACTGAGAGAAATTAGGGAAACGACACCTTTCATGATAGAATCAAAGAGAAAGAAAGAGAAAGAAAGAAAGAAAGAAAGAAAGAAAGAAAGAAAGAAAGAAAGAAAGAAAGAAAGAAAGAAAGAAAGAAAGAAAGAAAGAAAGAAAGAAAGATCTAGGGATCAACCTAATGATGGAAGTAAAAGACCTTTACACTGAAAACTACAGTACTGTGTAAAAGAAGATTGAATAGCATATCAGAAATGAAAAGATATCCCTTTTTCATGGAAAGGAAGATCCAACATAGTGAAAATGGCCAGACTTTCAAATTTTTCTATAGATTTAATACAATCCAATCTTTGTCAAAATTACAACAACCTATCTCACAGAATTGGAGAAAACAATCCTAAAACTCATTTGGAACCAGAGACCTATAATAGCAAAGGAAATTCTGAACAATAAAGACAAGACAGGTGACATCACAATCCCTGATTTAAAAATTATACTACAGAGCTACTATGATTTGAAAAAAAAAAACAGGAAGGTACAGGAAAGACAAATAAACCAGTCAATGAACCAGACCAGGGGACCAATGAAATAGATTAAAAGGTGAAGAAACAACTCTAGACATGCTCAACCAGCTTATCTTTAACAATGGAACAAACATCCTTACTTGAAAAGAGATAGCCTCTTTAATAAATGGTGGTGGAAAAGTTGGGTTTCCGCTTCCCAAAGATTAAAATTAGACCCATATCTTTCAACATGCACTACACTAAAATCGGTATGGACCAGAGGTCTAAATAAATATTAAAACAAAAACACTAAATCTCCCAGAAGATAGAATAGGTAGAACTTTCAAAGACATTAGGCAAAGACTTTATGAACAAAATCACACAGGAACTATCATAAAGAATCGACAACTGAGGTCTCATCTTATTAAAAACCTTTTGTACAGCGAGAGAAACCACCAACAGGGTGAAGAGACAACCCACAGCATGGGAAATTTTTTTTTGCTATTCCTTAGACAAAAGACTAATATCTGGAGTATATAAAAACTCAAAAGACAGACCTCTGAAATTTAAAAACCCAGTTCAAAAATGAGCACCTGCAATGAGTAGACACTACTCAGATGAGGAAGTAGAAACAGCAAATAAGTATATCAAAAAATGTTAAAATTTCACTGGTTATTCAAGATATGCAAATTGAAGTAATGCTGAGATTCCACCTCACTTCAGAAAGTGTTATTATTAAGAAATCAACCAACAACAAATGCTAGTGGGGCTATGGAGAAAAAGGAAACTTCTCCACTGTTGGTGGAAGAAGTAAAGTGCTTGGCTACTATTCATGAGGCCCTAGGTTCAATCCCTAGTATGGGGGGGGAAAAAAAAGAATCGTATGTGAAATCAAAATATTACATTCTTCTTGTCTTCCCATCTAGCAGTCCTACCACACACACACACACACACACACACACACACACACACACACACACCTACAAACACATATCCCTCCCTAATACACGTACAAATATCCTTTTTCTAATACTTTAGTCCTATGATTATCTCCTCTTTGTTAATTTGCATTTTGTTCCTTCCTCCAGTTTCCTTCATTCTGTATAGCAAAAATTTCCTTCAACTCTGCTTATTTTCCAAGTTATTTTTCAAGCCCCCTTTCTTCTTTTCACTATACCCTTTACATCTGAAATTATGGGAAACTTGTTGCTATTAGTTACACAAACATCAAATCTACAGAATAGTGGGAAAATTTTTTTTCCTTTTCCTTTAAAGAGTATCTCTATTCCTTAGAGGCACATGAGGAAATTCTCTATTCTAACCATTTCTTTCTCATTTTCGGTGCTTCCATAGTGCTCCTAAGCCCCAAACAGCTAGAGGAGATGAAGCTAGAGCAATAGTAAGATCATTCATGACAGGGATTTTTGACTTTACTCTTTTTTAAAAATTTAAATTGAATTCTTTATTGGTACATTTTATATACAGCTCACAATCACACAGAACATTGGGGAATTTGTACCAGTATATGACACAAATTAATTCTCATTTTTACCCACATCTCTACCCACCCACAACCTCTATCCCTTATATACATGCTCTTTCATTTTCTTTCCAAATCATATTTATTACTCTTTATATCAGTATATATAAAGATTTTTAAGAACAGTAGAAACCAGCAACAATGTAGAAGAGTTTCTTTTTCCTCACATCCTAACCAGCATTTGTTATTTGATTTTTTTAATGATGATCATTTTTTCTTGGGTAAGATTATATCTCTGTGTTGTTTTAATTTGTGGGTTTTTTTTTTTTGGAAGTACTGAGGATTGAACTTGGGCCCTTGTGCTTTCAAGGTAGGCATGGTACCACTTGAGCTAAGTTCCCAGCCCTAATTTGTGTTTTTCTAAGGGGAAAGAATGTAGAGCACTTTTTCATGTGTTTATTAGCCATTTGTACCTCTTCTAAGAATGTCCATTCATTTCAGTTGCCTACTTTTTCATTTTTTGAGTTTATTGGTACATTTTCTATGTACATTATGATCACATTCAATATTGAGAATTTCTACTTGTACATGACACATCTTAATTCTCATTTTTTCCATTCCCCTGTCTTCCCTCCAACCTGACCCCCTGTATATATAACCTTTGATTCCTTTTTTTACCTTCATATTTTTTTCTTTCTGCTCTTTACTTTCCCCTATACCCTCTTTTCTTTTTCCCTTTGAACATTTTATTACTATTTCACAGTATTTATCATACATTCTGGATCTCATTTACACCTTCAGTTTCTCATACAAGAAAAACAATACAGTATTTACATATCTGTGTCCTATTTAACTTATGAGTATGTCCTCAATATACAGTTATTTGAGTATAAATGATTCAAATTTATCATTCTTTATGGCTAATACTTCATTTTATTTTTAAAAACCCCACATCTTTATCCAGTCTCCAGTTGATGGGCATTTGGGTTGTTTCCAAGATCTAGCTATTACAAGCTGTGTTGCTATAAATACAGGTGAACATATAGTTGCCTATTTTTTTGTTTTGTTTTGTTTTTTGAGACACTGTCTTGCTTTGTAGTTCAGGCTGGCCCTGAGCTCACTATGTAGCCCAGGCAAACCTCGAACTCAGCAATCCTCCTGTCTCTGCCTCCCAAGTGCTGGAATTACAGGCGTGAGCCACCACGTCCAGCATAGTTGCCTATTTTTTGATTGAGTCTTTTATTTGTGCAGATTCTGCTTTTGAGTTCTTTATATATTCTAGATGTTAGTCCTTTGGCTGATACACAGCTGATGATTTTTTTCCCATTATGTAGGTTTTCTCTTCACACTCTTGGTTGTTTCCTTTACTGTCTAGAAGATTTTTAGTTTGCTATGATATCATTTTTTTATTCTCAGTATTATTGCATGTAGAGCAAGGTTCTGTTTAGAAAGTCCTTGCCTACATTTATGTCTTGAAGGTTTTACTTATTTTATCTTCTAGTAGATTGTTATTTAAATCTTTGATTCATTTTGATTTCATTTTAGAACGTTGTGAGTTATGTGAGTCTAGACTCAATCTTCTGTGTGTGAAGAGCCAATTTTTCCAGAATCATTTATTAAAGAGGCTATCTTTCCTATAGTGCATGGCTTTTGCCCCTTTATTAATGATCAAAGAGGTGAATGTGTCTGGGGTTGTTTCTGCTTCCTCTGTTCTGTTCCATTGATCTACATATCTGTTTTTGTTCCAGGACTGTGCTGTTTTAATCACAGTAGCTTTGTAGTATAACTTCAGATCAGGCTTGTGATCCCACTTGTTTTTCTCTTGTTAGCCAGGATTGTTTTTTCTACTCTGGATCTCTTCTGGTTCCATATGAATTTTAGGTTTGTTTCCTGCATATCTGTGAGGAATGTTGTTGGCGTTTTGACCACAACTGCACTGAGTCTGTATATCAGTTTTGGAGGCATGGCCATTTTCACTATATTGGTTCTGCTTGTCCAGGAACAAGGGATACATTTTCATTTTATGATATTATTCTTGATTTTCTTTTCCATAGTGTTGTAATTTTATCAATGATTTCTGCTTTGATCTTTATAATTTTTCTCCTTGTACAAACTCTGAGTTTAGATTGCTCTTGCTTTGGTAAGATCTTAAGCTTCATTGTTAGGTTGTTTATTTGGGTTCATTCTGTTTTTCTGGTGTGTACATGCATGGTTATAATCTCTCTTAGAACTGCTTTCAATGGGTCTAGTATAGTTCTAGGATGCTGTACTGGGACTATTATTTGGTTCTAGGAATTTTCTTATTTCTTTCTTAATTTTTCTGTGATCCATTGGTTATTCAAGAGTGGATTATTTTCCATATGTTCATATAGTTTCTGTGGTTTCTTTTGCTACTGATTTCTAGTTGCATTGCACTGTGATCTGATAATATACAGGTAAATTTTTTATTATTTTGCATTTTCTTAGGTATGTTTTATTAGGTAGTATTTGGTCTGCTTTGGAGAAAGTACTATGTACTTCCAAAAAGAATGTCTATTCTGTTGTTGTTGGGTGGCTCACTTTCTAATATCTAGTAAGTCCATTTGTTCAAAGGTTTGGTCCAACTCTGATTTTTTTTTTAAAATTTCTTTATTAATCAAGATTCCCTTATGCTGATTGTATTGATGTTTATATGATCTTTGTATCCATTATTTCTCATTGTATGAAGTTGGGTGCACCATGCTTCAATCCACATGTTTATAATAGTTCTCTCTCTTTTGACTAGTTCTGTTTAACAATATGTAGTGGGTTTGTCTCTTTTGATCAGCTTTGGCTTAAGATTTACTTTGTCTGGGACTAGGCTAGTTACTTCTGCTTGTTTTCAGGTTCCTGTTGCTTGGCATATTATTTTTCATCCTTTTATATTTTTAGTCTGTTAATTTCTTTTTGTGTTATATGTGTTTCTTGTATACAGATTGTCACTAAGTTTTATCTCTTTTTTTTTTTTTGACACAGGGTCTCTCTTTGTAGTTCAGGCTGGGTCTGAGCTCACTATGTAGCCCAGGCAAGCCTCGAACTCAGCAATCCTCCTGTCTCTGCCTCCTGAGTGCTGGGATTACAGGCGTGCACCACCACACCCGGCTAAATTTTATCTCTTGATGCATTTTGCTAATCTATGTCTTTTGATTGGTTGGCAGAGCATTGATAGTTGTAATTGATAGGTATTGATTTATTCTTATCATTGAATTACCTAAGTGATGCCGTTTTGCTTTCCCTTCTATTTAATTTCTGTATTTACTTGATGCATCCATTCTATTGGATATTTTGGTGTTATTAGCTTTGTTATCTTTTTCTAGGATGTTCTTGGTAAATTTTTGGAGTCTTGGTTTGGTGGTCATGAACTTTTTATGTGGTCTTTATCATGGAAGTGTCTTATTTTTCTGTCAATTCTGAAATATATTTTGTAGGATATATAAATGTAGGTTGAAAGCTGTTTTCTTTTAGGACTTGGAACACTATTCCAAGCTCTCCTTGATTTTAAGTTCTGTGTTGAGAAATCTGTTGTAATTCTAATGGGTTTTCCTTTAGAGGATGATGCATTGCCTTTCTGTAGCTGCTATAAAGATTTTGTTCTCATGTTGGATTTCTGGAATTCTAATTATTATATGATAACATTTAGTGTTTTTTCTGATCATGGCTACTTGGGGTTCTATATGCCTCATTTATCTGTACATGAAATTCTTTCTTCATGTCTGGAAAGTTTTCTGCCATTGCTTGGGTAAATGGGTTTTTAAATGCCTTTTCAGCTGTCTTCTGATTTTTCATTAATTCCAGTTACTGTTATATTAGTCTTCTTTGCTTCATCTAGAAACTGTTGAATCCATTTTTAATATTCTCTTGTTGTATGGAAAGGATCTCTTAGTCATGGATTACTAACCACAGTTCTGTCTTTTGGTATGACACTATTCTCACACTGGTTGCTTCTGCTGCCCATGCTTTCAATAGTATTTTTATTTTCTGGCTTTCTTTGTGGAATTTCTTTTCTAATGACTATCATTTCTTTCTATGCTACATGCTGATGTTTTGCATCTCTGTCTTTAGCACTACCATATTTTTATCAATGTCTTCTATAGACTTCCTGATCATTTATTTAATTTAGGTCACTAATTGTTTAATTATATCTTCTTTGAATTCACCAAATACCACATTGGACTGTTTCATTACCTCCACTGATACTCTTTCAGACACTTATGCTGTATGACTTATGATTCCCCCACCTTGATGCCCCCTGGATTGGCTTTGAGGGAATCATGAGTTTTTGGGGGTGTTTTGTTGACATGTTTTCTCATATTTTTATTTTTTGTTTGTTGCTGTGTTGGGTTTGTAGCTTCTTTGACCCAGTGACTAGTTTTTCAGAATGTGCTTCTGTTTTTTTGTTGTTGTTGTTGTTTTTTTTTTTTTGAGATAGGTTCTTGTTTTGTAGTTTAGCCTAGGCCTGAGCTCACTATGTAGCCCAGGCAAACCTCAAACTCAGCAATTCTCCTGTCTCTGCCTCCCTATTGCTGGGATTACAGGCGTGAGCCACCACACCTGGCACTGTGGTATGTGGTATTGATGGCTGGTGGGTGTGAGTCACCACGCCCAGCATTGTATGTGGTTTCCGGGATCGAACCCAGGACCTTGTGCTTGTGAGGCAGGCGCCGGAACCACTGAGCTAAATCTCCAACCCTGCTTCTGTGTTTTTTATGGCCCCCAGACAATCCAAATACTGACATACAGAGAAAACAAATCATAACACCATCTATATCACCTTGGATATAGTAGAAAAGTCAGTGACAACAATGGTGTCAAATACAAACTGGATCCTAAAACACCCTAAGAATCATTCATGAACTCTCCTTACAACCCAGATTATGACTTATAGTATATCAGGCCACTAATTTCTTCTGGGTGTAGGCAGCTATTTAAAAGCTCAAGCAGATGACTGGATTAAATTTCTGGTCTTTCTGATGCACCTCTTCTAAAAGTCACACCCACCAAACCTGGCCTCCCACCACAGAATACAGTCCCTGTGATCCTCCTCGCCTGAGTTTGAGCTTCTGAGAGGATCTCAGGAGAATCCTGACTAGTTCTCACCTTTTCCAAACCTGTTTCCCTAGGCTGTCTCTCAGACTTTGTGGTAGGGTCGCACATGAGACTGGAATAAAACTTCCCTTGTAGGTTTTGGTCTTACCCTTGGCCTTTTGGTTGTCACTTCTGCCACCCTGTACTTGTGAGGTGCTGATGTCTACCACAGGAGCCGGGCCTCTCTCTTCATCCATCATGTGCACAAGGCACCGGTGTGGGCAGGGGACAGAGTGGGGCGACTCACCTGAGATTGTGGCGTCAGTGTATGTGTGTGTATGTGTGCTCGTGCATGCGTGTGTACATGTATGAACTCCTCACCTGCAGGGCACACTATTATGCAGCCATTAGGAAGAAAGCACAGGCCTCATGCTGTAGCTCAGTAGTTGGAGCTTTCCTAAAATGCATGAAACCATGGTTCCATCCCTAGCATGACAAAAATCAAACAAACAAAAAACCAATTTGACTTGGAAAGATTGTAGTACGAATGTTAAGGAAAAGGATGATGCAAAAATGATTGTGTAGTTTGATTCACAGCCATGTGTGTACTTCCGTATATGATTACATAAACTTGGTAAGAAATCTGGATAGTTATATACAAGGTAGTTAACATGGTGCATGTAAGCAGGTGCACACATGTTTGTATGTTTGTGCTTATACATGTGTACACATAGGGGTGATTGTCAGACTACAGGGATTAAGAGGATGGAAGAGTCAAATTATGAAAGGCAGAACAGAAAGCTACATTATTAAAATTTATGTATGTGAACATGCAAATATATGGAAAATAAACTATATTTTGAAATGATTTTATAAATAATGTTCTGTATACTTCATAGCCTTTTAAAACACCTTTGGAATTTTAATTTCATGCTTAGTGATATCTTCTGTTTAGAGAGACTCAAGCTAAAAAAAAGAGATTTTGTTTTCCACTTGGAAAGATTTCAGAATCATGTAATTCATAACCTCTGATGTTATTGCCAAGAAAATATCAAAACTTGAATCTATGAAATCCATCTTTTGTTTTATATTCATACACTCCCATTGCTTTGTCTCGGGCATAGACAGCTGGCAAACTTTAAAAATGACTGTTGTTGTTATGATCAAAATTAGATATAATGAAATATATCTAATGCAATGAAATTTGCCTTAGAAAAAATTTTTCATTTCTTTGGATGGTTTGAGGCTGAGAAATTATCTTGGAAAAACAAATAACGCTAAATAAAAAAGCTGTTTTCTCCCTAGAATTTAGATAACACCTGCTTTTTCTCAGATAGTTGGCTAACCTCTACCTTATTTATTATGAAGAGGTCCTAGATGCATAGTGCCATGAGCGTCAACATGATTTAGAATGACTGGAGGGCACAAGCCTTCTGCAGTGAAAGGCAGTGTATTGACTCAACACATTGGCCCAATGGCCCAGAAAAATACAGGAAGTATTGAAGTCTGAAGCACACAGGAACAGTATACATACACTGTGCCTCCTTACTACTAAAAACTCAAGTCAACAATAACAACAACAACAACAAAACAGGAAGTCTTCTTTAAGGGATCAAGATTCTCTGGGTTGGTGAATTCAGTGGAAAGAAATTTTGCCAGTATTTTCATGTGGAAATGAAGGAAGACAGACCGTGGCTAAGAAACATGCACATATAATTCAGGCACAATGTTTTTTAATCAAAAAATTCTGGAAACCGGTTGCTATTTAAAACTAACATAAAATATTTGAATCCCAGAAATGAGAGTTTTATAGAAGGGTGACTTCCAGCTTTATTGCTTATGTCTATCTTGAATTCTGAATATATTGCCATGGATAATATGCCTGAAGAATAAAAAATAGGTGAGGCTTTGCAATCCAAAATTTTAATTTCATCAATTTATTTGCCTCTAAAATAAAATTTCAATGTGCCTAGATTGTGCACATAGATGTACTGTGGAACTGCATGTGCCTGCTTCCTTCTGGGGAATTTCTTTAGATTTGTCTTTATGTCCACCAGGTGCACAGTAGATCAGAAGGAAGATGCGTGTGATTGAGACCAGAGTATCTTTTGCCTGAAAAGTATAGTCAAAAGCTAACTCTCAAGTGATTTGAACTGCCATTAACACGTCAAGTAACTTATCTTAATTTTTGTTTATGTAATTCCTTAGTATGCTTTTAGTTTTTTCCAGACCACCCTAAATGGTCTGGAAAAATTTCAGTAAATTTTAGTTGGGTAAATGAATGGATATTTAAAACTCTTCCTTTTAAGGATTCTAACTGCATTCTGGGAGAGGCAAAATTAGAGACAGTGAAAAGACTAGTTGTTACCACATGTCAGTGGAGAAGGATGGACTCATAGGCATAACACAAAGAATTTTGAGGGCAGTGAACTAGTCTATGACATTACAGTGGTAGATACATGTGATTTACGTGACAGATCCATAGAATGTACACCACAAAGAGTGAATCTTAGTGCCAACTATGGATTTTGGCTAGTAATGCTGCGTCATTGTAGGCTCATCAACCAGGCAAGGTAGTGTACAATTACAATGCTAGCACCAGGAAGGCTGAGACAGGAGGATCACTGATACCAAGGTCATCTTGGGTTACATAATGAGTTCAAGACCAGCCTGGAATACATAGCAGAAGTGTGTCTCAAAAAAAAAAAAAAAAGTAAGTTCATTGATTATAACCACTGTCAAGTATATTGATGATGGGGGAGTTCATGCATGTGGAGGAGCAGGGAGTATTTGGGAAATCTTTGCATATTCTGCTCACTTTGGCTGTGAATTGGAAACTACTTTTTTTTAGTGGTGGAGGATTGAACTCAGGCCCTTGGGCTTGCAGGTAAGCACTGTGCCACTGAGCTAAATCCCTGGCCTGGAAACTGCTCTTGAAAAAGAATCTTCCCCTTATATGTAGCTAATGATGGGACTGTGCTTGCTTTGGTTGAGACTCCTTCTACTGTTTTTCTGGATGACAGGAACTCACGATCTTTTGACAGTTGAGAATTCCCCACTAAGTTGTTTCAATCTTCGTGATCAGCCTGAAATACAGACTCTCCAGTTTAAAATTATTCATTTTAAACTGAGTGTACTGGTGCGTGCCTATAATCCTAGCACTCTGGAAGGCTGAGGCAAGAAGATTGCAAGTTCAAGCCCAACCTGGGCAATTTAGGGACTTAGGGGTGAGGACGGAGCTCAGTGCAAAAAGGTACAGGGTTCAACCTTCACTACTGCTCCCAAATATTATTCAGTCTAATTATCAAATATTTAAATTATTTTCTTGATTTTACATTTATTATTGGATTTATTATTTTTAGTATTAATCTTCCCTTAAAATTCTTTACCCTTGAGATGCAAGACTCAGTGTGGCTTTGCTTTGTTTTGCTTCTCACCTTGCTCCCTGCCATAGACCTTGGGTTCCCTTCCCATTGGCACTAAGACATCCTGGACAAGGTGCTGTGTGAAGCCAGCCACCCTTCCCATGCGGTGCTGCGTTCTCTGAAACTGCACTTTACAAGTGCAGTGAACTCCTACTTCCTCAAAGTGTTTTATCTGTAACAACTTTCAGAAAACCTGCCTTGTTAGACCTTACTTACAATTACCATGATTTTTAAAAGTAGGGTTTATTGCTTTGTTGCCTAGGCTTGTTTCAAAATGCCTGTGCTCAAGTCATCCTCCTGTGGTCCTCCTGCCTCAACCTCCTCAGTAATTGAGACAAGAGGTGTGCACCATTGCTCCTGTTTCCTAGCACTTAATTTTTTTTTTTTTTTTGAGACAGGGTTTCGCTTTGTAGTTCAGGCTGGCTCTGAGCTCACTATGGAGCCCAGGCAACTCAGCAATCCTCCTTCCTCTGCCTCCCGAGTGCTGGGGGTTAATAGGTGTGAGCCACCACTCCTGGTGCTGTGATATGTGGTACTGATTGCTGGTGGGCGGGAGTCACCATGCCTGGTAATGTTGTATGTGGTTACCGGGGATCAAACCAGGGACCTTACCCTTGCTAGGCAGGCGCTGGAACCACTGAGCTAAATCTCCAGCCTCTCTTTCCGGTTGTTTGATCACCCTGGAGCATGTAATCACTAGGTCCTTGTTGTTCAGTCACAAAATGGACTAAGAATAGAAATTGAAATAATATTGTGAAACTTGAAGAAATGATCCTTCCATAGGGCCTAGCACATTTCTTTGCACACAATAAATATTAATGATTACATTACTAGGCAAATAGATCATTTGAATGCTGATACATTGTAGCCTAGTTCAAAAAGACATTGTAAGATCCCATGTTCGATTTAGCAATCCACAGAAGTCAAATGACCAGTGCGTTTTGTCAGACCCTGTGGAAACAAAATATAGACCTAGTTTGGAGTTGGAAAAATGTTTTCATTTTCTGAAAGGAACAAAAGCTAGGTCCTGGAAACCAGGGAAGAATATGCTTGAAAAAATTACTCCATAAATCTCTAAAGCAGACAGGAAAGGGATGGTTTTGGACACATACAAAGAAGTTGTGGTCTTTGAATATCAGAATGAATTCATGAAGATACAAACCAAACTTTGCATCTTTTGTTGATAATGAATGAAACTCTAGACAAAGGATATATAAAACTAGTGCATTTCGCCGGGCGTGGTGGCTCACGCCTGTAATCCCAGCACTCGGGAGGCAGAGACAGGAGGATTGCTGAGTTCGAGGCTTGCCTGGACTACATAGTGAGCTCAGAGCCAGCCTGAATTACAAAGCGAGACCCTGTCTCAAAAAAAAAAAAAAAACTAGTGCATTTCAAATTCAGCAAGGTGTTTGACAAATTATTTCATTACATGTTTGTGTACAAAATTGTTAGATTAATAGAAAAGGTTCTTCATCAGATTACAAACTTTTTAGTATTTATTGTGTTTTCTAATAATACATCTTATATATAATATCATAATATTTAAAAATTAAGATAGAGGCATTGTGTACTTTTAAAAATGATAAACCAATCTGGCGGTGGTGTGTTCTCCAATAGTACAGTTTATAAATATTTTAAAATTAAGATACAGGCATTGTGTACTTTTGAACATTATGAACCTAGCTGGCTGTGGTGGCACACACTTGTAATTCCTGTACTTGAGAGGCTGAGGCTGGAAGATCACTGAGAGTTCGAGGCTACCTTGAGCTACATAGTGAGTTCAACGCCAGCCTAAACTGTATAGTGAAATTCTGTCTGAAAAACAACACCCCCAAAACAGGTTATGAATTAAACTTATATGGAAATATCTCTAACGAGATATAGTGGTGTCATTACAGGGCAACTAGAGACTTCATAGATTAAAAATAAGGACAAGGTGGGCCAGAGGGTTAGCTCAGTGGTTCCAGCGCCTGCCTCGCAAGTGCAAGGTCCTGAATTTGATCCCCGGTAACCACATATAATGCTGGGCGTGGAGGCACACCCACCAACAATCAACACCGCATACCACAGTGCCGGGCGTGGTGGCTCACGCCTGTAATCCCAGCACTCGGGAGGCAGGGACAGGAGGATTGCTGAGTTCGCGGTGGCTTGCCTGGGCACCATAGTGAGCTCAGGGCCAGCCTGAACTACAAAGCAAGACCCTGTCTCAAAAGCAAAAAAAAAAAAAAAATAAAAAAAATAAGGACAAGGTATACTAAATAGCTGAGATTAAATAAATGGATATTAGAAATCCAGAGACAACCAAGAAGGAACTCTAGACTTCCTTGGTATTTGATATACTTTGCCCTGGATAAAATATATAGTCTGAATGCTTATGGTTTTGAGACCTCGGGAAAGTATATCTAGAGCAAGGTATAACAAAAGTAAATAGAAATTGTGTAAATCTAACCCTTGGTGAATGAAACCTCTTAAGGTGCAGGGCATGTGAGGCATTAATGCCTAGAAACACGACAAAGTTCTCAGGGCCTCATAGAGCCTTTGCATTTGATAGGAAAGTTATCCTGATTTAGAATGAATGCCATGATCAGATGGGTAACTCAAAGCTATTTCTTACCTTTTCTTTAAAGGACATGCAATCATAATATGTACAGGGATATATTTTTTAAAAGCATAGATAAAAGTGGTTCTTCCGGGCTGGAGATTTAGCTCAGTGGTACCTGCCTCGCAAGCGCAAGGTCCTGAGTTGGATCCCCGGCAACCACATACTAATGCTGGGCATGGTGACTCACGCCCACCAGCAATCAATACCACATAGCACAGTGCCGGGTGTGGTGGCTCACGCCTGTAATCCCAGCACTCGGGAGGCAGAGACAGGAGGATTGCTGAGTTCGAGGCTTGCCTGGGCTACATAGAGAGCACAGGGCCAGCCTGAGCTACAAAGCAAGACCTTGTCTCAAAAAAAAAAAAAAAGTGGTTCTTCCTTTATTTTCAAACTGGACAAGTTCATATCAAAATGTCATATTCATCCTATACTTTTTTTTTTTTGAGACAGGGTCTCGCTTTGTAGTTCAGGCTGGTCCTGAGTTCACTATGGAACCCAGGCAAGCCTCGAACTCAGCAATCCTCCTGCCTCTGCCTCTTGAGTGTTGGGATTACAGGCGTGAGCCACCATACCTGGCACATTCTATACTCTTACGTAAGAAGGAGCCGGAGACCCAAGAGAATAGCTCAAATGAAATTTCCGGGAGAACAAACTTCATGAAAAGTTGCTCATTTTTGTCTGAGAATGAGAAGACGTATGGGATAACTTAACAGTGATCTTTAAGTATGCAAAGCACAGATTGCTAAGGGTCAGGCTTATTTTTCCTTTTTTTTTTTTTGAGACAGGGTCTTGCTTTAGAGTTCAGGCTGGCCCTGAGCTCACTATGCAGCCCAGGCAAGCCTTGAACTCAGCAATCTTCCTGCCTTTGCCCCCCGAGTGCTGGGATGACAGGCCTGAGCCACCAGGCCCGGCACTGTGGTATGTGGTATTGATGGCTGGTGGGTGAGTCACCACACCCAGCATTGTATGTGGTTACCGGGATTGAACTCAGGACCTTGCGCTTGCAAGGCAGGCACCGGAACCACTGAACTAAATCTCCAGCCTTATTTTTCCTTTTTTTTTTTTTTTTTTTTTGAGAAAGACTTTAAAAGAATGAAGAATTTAGATAAGATGAAAGAAAAGAAAGATTTTTTTTTTCAGTGCTTGGGATCAAATTCAAGACATTATACTTGCAAGGTAGGCACTCTGCCACTAAAATATATCTTCAGCCCAAGAATTTTTTGATAATAAGAATCCTCTAATAAACACTTCAACAAATTCCCCACTGACATCAGGATTTTCCATTAGAGTTTTCTATAAACTCTAGTTAGGGATCAGAAGACCTTTAACCCTTAGTTACTAATCAGTGTCATTACCTTAGGCAAGTCACTTAGCCTCTCTGGATCTTCATTCTTAATCTATAAAGTGGCAACTTTGAACCAGTAAAAGACATTTGATTCTTGGCTACATTCTTATTTGCTAGGATGATTTCTAATTTAATTAGAGGAGAACTAGACTTTATCACAAGGCTATTTAACGCTTTGTGATAATGATTTTCCCCTGAAAGCACTAATTATTTTACATTTTCTTATTGTTTCAATAGCACCTTGAGATAGAAAAAAAGTGAAGTATTATTTGTTTGTAAAATGAGATAGCAAACACATATTTACATTCAAAGATCAAACTTCTCCCGTTGTTTGAACTTTGATGGTTTATGGAGAGTGTTATCTGATTTCCTAAGCTCTTTACAACTGTGTTACATTTCCCCTGCATTGGTGTAAGCTGTGGGCTCAGCTGCTAGAAAGTCTTGCTTTACTTTTATCACTTGAGAGCCAGAGTCCAATGACAAACTTTTCCTTTAAACCTCTTTGGGACAGTATGTTTGTGATATTTATTTATAAGGCTACAAACATAGTCCTCGCTCTATCCACAGCAGATTAGTTCCAGGATCTCTCTGTTAAATCTCCAGATGCTCAAGTTTTTTAATAGAAAACAGCAAAATATTTGCATAGAACCTATGCTCACCCTCCAGCATACTTTATATTATTTCTAGATTAATTATAATGCTTAATGTGATATAAAGGTTATGTATAGTGATACTGTTTTGTTTATGAAATCATTACAGAAAATCTGTATGTGTCAATATGGACACCTTTTCTCATATATTTTTGGTAGATGGTTGAATCCACAGATGCTGAACTCATGGATATGTAGAACCAATTGTATACTTCTGCAGATATTAATTTAGGGCAGCAAGAATTTACTGAGCAGCCTTTATGCTGAGAGCACAAAGTCCATGTTTCATTAGGCTCTGGAGAAATTTAGAGGCTAATGGAGGTCAATAGCTCCTCCAAAGATAACTTCACTGTTATGTGCCATATGGAAGGATGAAGCCCAACACAGTGGCCCAGAGATGCCCAGAAGGGAACATTCAGGCCAACTGAGGGGTTTAGAGAGAGCTTCCTGGAAAAGAGAAGATTGGAAATAGATCACGAAGAAAGAACAAGAAAGAATTCCAACTAAGAGGTTGTGTTAGTTGTGTTTCCCGTTGCTACAACAAAATATCCAAACTGGGAATTTATAAGGAGTAGAAGTTTATTCAGCTCATGGTTCTGAAGGCTGCAAACCCAAGATCATGGTGCTAGCATCTGTTCAGCATCTGGTGTGGGTCTTCTTGCTGAATTCTAACACGTTAGAGAGTATCACACAGTGAGAGAGAGAGAGAGAGCAAGTGGACTAGCTCAAAACTTCCTCCTTTACTTATAAAGTCATCAGGGCCATCCTGGGGATCCCACCATCATGATCCCATCTAATGCTAATTACTTCTTAAAAGCTCTGCCCCCAAATACCATCGACACGTATATTTGGTGAATAAGTTTCCAACACATGAAATTTGGGGAGCACATTCAGATGGAAGCAGTTGACAAAGTACAATATGGGACATAGGCAAGTTTTAGTATAAATATGTACCAGATATTTCACATGTGGGCATCATACATGCACACACACACACATACACAACTTCTTATTGTTAATCTGATATTCAAATTTAATCAGACACCTTTTATTTTTATTCTCTAAATCTAGCAAATTTAATTCTAAATAAAAGGAGTGGCTTTAACAAAGTCACAGAGGTAAGAATAGTGAAGTGTGTACTATTCCAAGAGTCATATATGAGGTGGACAGGTAGCAGATGAAGGCAGACATGGGTGGGGACCAGGGCAGGGGATGGGTGTGGCACATTATGATGATTAATCTTGATTGTCAATTCAATTGACATGAGAAACACCAAGGGGATTGGTAAAGTGTGGGGGATAGGGAAGAGGACACGCCAGAACCTTTGTGGCAAGTTCTAGTCTCCCGTGAGTCCCACAGCAAAATGATTAATAACAAACAAACAACAAAATTGGAACCTTGAAAAAAAAACTGAACCTGGGCTCAACCCTTTCTTCTTTGAGCAGCAACAGAAGGCAAAATACCCGAGCTCACCACACCTTTATTCAATACCAAGCCTCCACACCCAAAATCCCAGCATGCATAAAGCAGGGCAAATATCTGCAGTAATCCCTGTAGTTGAAGATCCCATAGGGCAGGGCAGATGTCTGCCAATAACCCTAGTGCAATAATCCTTGTAGCAGAGGATCCTGCAGGGTGGGGTGGATGTCCGCAATAATCCCTGTAGTTTATCCTGCAGATCAGGAGAGGGCAGGTGTTCACAATAATCCCAATAGTTGATCCCACAGGGAAGGGCAGATATCTGTAAATTATCTGCAGTTCCTGGCAGTAAAACCCACTTTTGGGAGTGTCTGGGAGGGTCATGGAGTCCTGATTTGGGGTATTTATCTGATCCCTGGTCTCTTACACACTCTGCTTCTTGGCTGCCATGAATTGAGCAGTATACTCTGCCAACCAAATTCTTCTTTCTTGGAGACAGCTGACCTATGAAACTGTGGGCCAAACTAAGCTTTTCCTCTGTGCGCATCAAGGACATGGTCACAGTAATAAAAAGCTGACTGATACATGTACTTAGGAATGTATCCTTAATTCTTCTTCCCAGCATGAGAAAACCTAGAGGGCACAGAAGGTTGGATGAGAATGATTTAACTGCAGACCCAGAATATGTGGAGATTTGTAGCCAGGGCCTGTGTTTTCAGAACTTGACTGTGTGCATCACTTCTAATTACATGTGTGAAGTCATGCTTGGCTCCCTGCCTTTCTTCTTCCTGCAGCAAAGCCATGGCACTGTCTTTTCAGAGCTGTGTCTCAATAATGGATGTGGCAGAGAATTTAGTCAACCTTTTGCTGGGTGTCAACTGGATACAGCTTTCTGTAGGCGAGAGCCGGTTATCCTATTACAGCTGGCCACATGCTGAGTACCTTTGTTCCTTTCTCCAGGGCTGGACTTAAGCCTTCTGTGTCAGGGACGGTGGCTCTTTTAGAGCTTTCAGTGATAACAAACAGCTGGCTGAGGCACACATGCCATAGGTTTACTACCACCAATCTATGCCATTCAACCATGTTTTATAGACTCTTTTATACCTAGGCCTTTAAGAGATAAGTGCTGGGCTGGGAGTGTAGGTAGCTCTATTAGAATATGGGGACCTTGTCTAGCATGAGGCCCTAGTTTCCATCTCCAGCACCAAAGAAACAAGGACAAATCTTGACTCAGCAAACATTTCCCTTTAGAAGGGCTCCAATAAATTGTTCAGACTGACCTAGGATTTGCTTGCATACTTTTTGGCTTTCCGTCTTGCCTTTTCTGGAGATTGACTGAACTTCTGCGTGTCAGCTACTGACTTCATCAAGTCATTGCTCCAAACCTCAGGCTGCAGGATCTAGTTCTGTGCTTCCCTTGCACTTGTCACCAAATGGTAGAATGTGATGAGTTCACACCTTCCAACCGTGCGCACTGCCCAGTGGCTGACTCATCTAGTGGCTGAGACCTGCTTCCTGTAGTCTGACTTCTTATGCTAGCTTGAATGAGCCCTCCTCCACCTTCCTGGGTGTCAATGGCCCTGAACATGCAGTTTGGGTTCTCTGCCCTCCTATCTGGTTGCCTCTCAAGGGACATACCAATCTACAGGTGCCAATGCACCTCTCCCCTAGTCTGGACCAACCACACTGCTCCTAATGTCAGCATTCCTACTGCCAACAAGGCAAAGGTCATGTCTAGCATGACCAGAAAAAGCCTTCTCTGATTTGGCCTTGGACTCCTTCTTCAGCCTCAGCAATATCAGCTTTTCTGTGTGCTTGATATAGAACATTATCTATCTAACCCAAGGCAGGTACTATGCAATTTATCCTACTTTAGCTTCTTTCTAGAATAGCTGTTCCTGACTGTATCCCATCGTTCTCCTCATGAAATTAATTACACATTGTGCCAATTCCATCCCTTAGCACTAACCTCTACATAAAGATGTACTATACGGTACATTTAAATTACTTAATGTCTACTTTCTCTATTAGAATATGGGGGGCATGTCTTGCGCATCTTGTTATCTTTAGAGTGCCTGGAAACAGATAGTATCTTACTGAACATTTGTTGCCTAGTTGAACATGAGGATGGAGATAAAGTGAGCAGCCTATGTGACACTCATTTCCATACTATGTAGAAAACACTAGGAATGACACTTCGAACAAGGCAATTTACACATAACATTTTTATTTTTATTTTTATTTTATTTTATTTTATTTTTAAAGACAGGGTCTCGCTTTGTAGTTCAGGCTAGCCCTGAGCTCATTATGGAGCCCAGGCAAGCCTGGAACTCAGCAATCCTTCTGCTTCTGCCTCCCAAGTGCTGGGATTACAGGCCTGAGCCACCACGCCCAGCATTGTGGGTTGTGGTACTGATTGCTGGTGGGTATGAGTCACCATACCCAATATCATATTTTTGTATGTGGTTACCTGGATTGAACCAGGGATCTTGTGCTTGCTAGGCACGTAGCCAAACCACTGAGCTAAATCTCTGGCCCCACATAACATTTTTCTGTTTTCATCTGCTAGTTGAATGTATTAGATATTTATCATGTAGTAGACATTTTCCTCCCTTTAGATTCTCCAGGACCTAAATCTCTTTCTTACATTTGTGGGATCTGATGGGGGTTTCATACAATGACATGGAAGGAAATAGATCCTGACTGCTAGGGTGTATTCATGTGATCCAAGCTCAGTCAATTAATACAGATGCTAGATCTGGGATTTAGCTCAAATGATATGGCATCTACCTTGGAAGCACAGGCACCTGAGTTTGATCCCTGTTATCACACACAAAAAAATAATAATATGGACTTTGAATTCAAAATGAATTCAGAACTTTGAATACAGAATGAGTGCTGGGGATAGTTCAGGATTCATTCTGCCAATGCCAGTGATGACCAGTCATGTCTAGTGGCAACACCTGAAGTAGGGAACTTCCCCTCTACCTAAGTGAGGTCTTCTGGGTATATGAGATACTTTTACTTCCTTGCGGTTGAGTGGTGCCATGTGACTAATTATGATCAATGAGTTGGTTTGGAAGTCATACATGTTAGTTCAGGGCTGACAACCTAATTTGTTGAGTGAGGCTTTCCAGAGTTTTCTTTTCCCTCTGGCATGGTCACTAGCAGTGTTTGAGATGGCGACTGCTTTGTCAGCTTAGGGCCTGACATGATTACATTGAGCGGAGTCCTCTGTCACCCCCAGGTGACTATGTGGCAAGAAATAAGCCTTTATTGACTTAAACTGCTTAACGATAATCTATCCACCTCTGTAATTTAGATTTCTGTTTATTCATTAGCCTAGGTCTTTAGACTTCTTATTCTGAGGCAACACAAATCTTCCCAACATGCTCTTTCTTTCCTAACATAGGCAGGATTGATGCCATTCCATTATAAAACGAATATGAGGTACCCTCCTAGGGTCACAAGGCCAAGTGTGACAGGAGCTGGTCACAATGCAATAGCCTAGTTTTAATTTGTAGAAAGAGAGTCATTTTTGCCTCAGGTCTGTTCTCAAACTATTCTAAACAAGTTCAAAAGGAAAGAACATTTTCAGAAATTCTAATGCCCTATCACTTGGTCACTAAGTTACCTCTGAAATACAGTTGTCACTTTCACGAGCTGGAACGTCCTTTTCCAAGGTGGATGTAAAACTCAGAAGATAAATGTCATTTAAACATGTTCCGTAACTTCAGTATGTCTGTACAAATGCGACAGTTCTCTTTTGTCCCAGGCAGAGCCTAAACCAGTCTGGATCGTGGAGAATTGAAGGAGTCTCATTACACTAAGAATGGAGACTGAATTACTAAGTAAGTATGCAGAGAGCAGGCTACTGCAGCCATTGTGTAAACTGAGAGGACATTAGGGACCTTGAGAAGTGAGAAACCCCAAGACTTCAGCTGTAGTCTCATCTGGGTACATGACATGTTAGGACTCCTGCCTACCTAAGCTTTCCCCAGAATGAAGGCACAATCTTTAAAGTTGGTGGAAAGAATATCACATCGAGCGGAAGTTTCTCCTGTAAACTCTGGTTTGTTATGATGAGGCAGCTGCTTTTGGGTCTTTCTGTATGACCAAGCATGATGCGTCTGACACTTCAGGCATGTTGTCCCAGGCTCTCTTTTTCTCAGCAATGCGGGCTGAAAAGCAAGCACCTATTTACGCAGACCCAAGACCAAGCACTGGTGTTCTCCCGCCTCCTCTGTCCTGCTCATCCTGCTCTGATTTCTGAATGCCTTTCTAAAACTTCCATAGTTCTACACTGGTTTTTCTGTTTCTCTTTTTTGTTGTTTGTTTTTTATTTCGTCTTGGTTTGTGTGTATGTGTGTGTGTCTACCTTTCTCGGTCATGCATACTCATGTGCATGCAAGCGTGCATGCACGCACACACACACACACACACACACACAATGTGCCTGCTGGTGCTCTTTTTTTGAGGGTTACTATCTTTGTTCCTCAAATGAGGTACTAGATTTCATCATTTCATAGACTGATATGATTTCTGTAAAGATAATAGTAATGACCAATTGATCGCTTGATTTAAGATTAATATTCTTTCTCAAATAAAGAAATTTTACAGTCTACCTAATTTGTTATCATTTTTAAAAGACAGGACATGTTGACACCAAAAAAACATGAGGATATAATGTCAGACGCAGTGATGGTCTCCAGACTAGTGAAATCTTAGCTTTTTGAAACTTCACAGCAGTGTCCTTGGGCTTTCTGTTTTCAGGAGGGTTGATGAGCCTGGGGAAAGAGCTGGCATCACCTGCTCACTGAGCTCCTACATGGACACTGCTGCTCCCCCCTTGCACCCTTTGGCCTCTTAGTTCTTCCCTGCTTCGTCTGAGCACTTACTCAGCTCCGGTCTCTGGTTTGAGCGGAAGGGTTAGCATTTAACTCATTCTCTCTTCCAATGAGATATAACCCTGCTGTGATTTCAAAGTCAAGACAATAAATTCTCTCACCATTTGTTTTCTTGAAGATGAGAATTTGAGGATATGATAGAAATCTAAGTTCTCAGCTTCTAAAGACCAGCGGTGAAGTAACAGCTCTGTCATTTGTAAACTATGTGGGAGAAGAGAAACCTCTGTACCTTGTATTGTTCGGTCTTTCCGCATGTTTGTTTGGACCAGGGGGTATCTTGGGTTTCAGGTAATCTGGTAAATAACCAAAGGGTAAGCTTTCACCTCTGGAATTTGTACCCTACTACTCAGGCCTCCACAGGTGTGGCCACAGTTTTTCACTCTGGATTTGAAATTTTCACCCACACTGCTACTAGTTGTATGGCTGTTATTTTTCCCATTGTGATTAAGTATAAATTTACTTTATTTTAAAATTATTTGTAGCTTGGCATTTCTGTGTTGTTACCTTTCCTCCTCGTTACTGTCAGTCACTGCAAGTGACTATTACAGGGGTGTTTTGTTTGTTCTATTCCATTCCAGATCCCAGGCCAAGACATGTTTCTTTCTTTTATACCTTCAAGGGAGGTGGCTGGTGTCTAATAAGGACTTTCTTTGATGCATTTCTTTCAGGGTTTGGTTTCCATTACAGGTCTCAGATCCAGTACTTCACGCCACATAGACCCATAGATTTGCCTCCTGTTTCTATGCTGCCCTTAAAATTGAATTCCCTGGGTAGGAAAATCATCAGAGGCCCCAGACAGATGTAGATGAATACCTACAGTTCTCTTCGGTCCCTTGGGAATTCTACACTTTGTTAATTTGGCTCTAAACTAAAAAAAAAAAAAAATATGTTGGGCTGGAGATTTAGCTCAGTGGTTCTGGCATCTGCCTCGCAAGCACAAGGTCCTGAGTTCAATCCCAGTAACCACATACCACAATGCCAAGTGTGGTGGCTCACGCCTATAATCCCAGCACTCAGGAGGCAGAGACAGGAGGATTGCTGAGCTCGAGACTTGCCTGGGCTACATAGTGAGCTCAGGACCAGTCTGAACTACAAAGCGAGACCCTGTCTTAAAAAAAATCCAAAACTATGTTATTTTTAAATGTTTCTATTGAAGTAACATTCATAGCACATAAGCAGTCACCATTTTGATTTGTATGGTTTTGATGGCATTTTTGTACATACCACTCTTGGACAACTACAATGTCATCTACTTCTAAATTTTTTCATCATCCCAGAGGGAAATGTTATTCATATGTGTTGAGCAGTTAATCTTCTATTTCCCTCTCTGTCTAGTCCTTGGAAAACAACACTCTGCTTACTGTTTGTGTGGATTTACTTATCTTGGATATTTCACGGAAGAGAAATCATATAATAATGCGACCTTTTGTGTCTGCCTACTTTCACTTATCATAATGTGGTGTTTATTGTACTTTTCTCAAACCTTTAGCTATACTGTATTGAGAGTTTAGGAACGTGGTATATTATGTCACTTGAAATAGAAGTCTAATATCTGATTATTCTTTAATGCTGTCATGAGGGGGAAATTAAGGGCCTTTATTGAAAATACTTTTTTTTTTACTGGCTGACACTTATCACTTGGAGTTCTGAAACTTTCATTTAATGCTTTACTTTTTAAAAGTCAAAGATAAGAGAATTTCCTGTAATATAGGGCAACAATTTTGAAATAGTAGGCATTCAAAATACAAACGTATTTCAGCTAGGAATTTTGAGTGGTTCTGGTAGAGCACTTGGTTAGCACATATAAGGCCCTGGACCAAGTCTATCTATCATCATCTATCTATGTGTGTATGTTGTATGTATGTGTAATCTATGTATCTATATCTGTTATGGCTTATGTCTAGATGTCCCACCAAAGCCTCATGAGGTCACAGGTGGGGACTTTTTCACAAGTGGCTGAATCTGGAGTGTGTAATGCTAGGATTAAGGATGTGTGATTGTTAAATCTGTCCACTGATTGATTTGGCACCTGCCCTAAATTCACCAGATTAGATAGAATATAAAAGGGGTAGAAAGAAGCTGCTAAGGTCACTTGGACTTGCTTCTTCACTACTTTGTTATCTTCTGCCCACCATGAACTGTTTCTCCTCTATAATGCCTGTCTGCATGTCACCCTGCTTTGGAACCAGCCAGTTATGGGTTGAAATCTCTACAAACTGTAAGCAAAATAAATCTTTCTTCTTTTAACTTTGAGCATTGGGTATTCTGTCCTGGAAAACAAGAAGTAACTATGACACTATCTCTTACCCATATGTAGTGTTTTTATTATAATAGTGGCATAGATAGACTAAAATTACTACTAGACTTCAGTAACATTCCATCCCTCCTTTTTTTAATTTTCTGTTGAGACAGAAATGTCTCCAGACTTTGGAGCTCCTTGGAGAGCGAATTATCCCTCATTCACTAGTGTAGACAAAACTATCTTGCACTCATTGAATTAGATGTCTAAGAAGCCTCTACTGTAAATCTTTTCCTATCCAACTAAGGCAAATAAGGGACAATTTGAGCAAATAAGGCCTGTGCATTAGTCTCAAAGATGAATAAAAGTGCTGCCAGACATGAATACTGGATGATGAAAAGGTAAATAATGATCTATATCCATTAAGATAAAATATATTTATTTCAAAGTTTCAGAATTCAATAGTCTTGGGTCAAATTCAGTTAGGTTTACTTACTGAAGTGAGTGCAACTGACAAAAAAAGGCAAATAGTTGCGAGGTAATTATAGGAATTTTTACCTTTACTGTATGCTTAATACATACAATGTTAACCCAAAAATTGCCCATGATGACGGGAAAGGGGAAAGAACTTTGGAAACCTGCTATCCTTACCAGGAGGCAACTCTCCTCAATAGGGAATTGTACCATATCAATTTAAAAACCCTTTGGGAATTTGTATGGTCGGTATCAGTTTTTCCAAACTATGAAGGTCTCACATTATCTCTTGTTATTTTACATGTGAGGCACCATGTCATCATTTTGAGATGCAACTGCTTCTTCCAACTAATATTTTGTGAATTCATAACCACTGATCTCTATGGGAAAGATTAACAACATGTTTCCTTATAACAATTGCTGTATTTTTCCTGATTCCAGAGACCATTTTTCCCTATGAAGTCAGAACCCTTAAACAAATCTTTCTTCATCTTATTAAATAAAATAGGATTAATAATTATGAATTATATATTTGTATATGTATATATATATACACACACATGCGTATATACATACATACATATAAGGGTGATGTAACTGTGGTGAATTTTAAAGTGTTTTTACAATGTAAAGTTTTCTCGGGAGGCAGAGACAGGAGGATTGCTGAGTTCAAGGCTTGCCTGGGCTACATAGTGAGCTCAAGGCCAGCCTGAACTCCAAAGAGAGACCCTGTCTCAAAAAAAAGAAAAAAAATTAAAGTTTTTAAAATTTATTATAGTAAACAACACATTGCCATTAATCCCCTTCAAGCCACTCCCTCTCATTTTGAGCACATTTATTTTTGCCACTTTCTTAAGCAGTTCTGTTTGTGTCTACTACAGGCTATGATCAAAAATAAGGTGAAAGCTGCTGCACAGTTCCATCCAATGAAAAAGGAGGCTCTAAAGTTATCAGTATGTCCTCATCTACTGTATTCATCATATTTGGCACTGTGAAACTTCCTGCTTTTCCTTGAAGTCAAAATGATCTTAAAAGGTAAACAATTTGACTCGATGGAGACAGCGAGGCATTCATGGCACTGCAAGTAGGACAGACATGAGAGGCCTTTCAGAACTGCTTCAGAAAGTGGCAAGAACAATGGGATAAGTGTGTTCTAAATGAGGGGAAGTAACTTGGGGATGACTAATGACAATGTGTCTTTCACTGTAATGAATTTTAAACATTCACTGCATTGTTTTAAATCTACGTTTCTGCTGAGGATGGAGCCCAGGCCTTTACACTTGAACTCCATCATGGACACTCAACCCCCATAGATGGGTAATTCAGAAAGAACAGAAATATATTTCTCACAGATCTGGAGGCTGGAAAGTCTCAAGGTGTCGGCAGATTCAGTGTGTGATGACGGACCTCTTGCTGTGTCGTAGGTGGCAGAAGGGGCAAAAGCTGTGTCCTCACACAGTGGAAGAAAGACAAAATACAGACCAAGGTTATGTGATGCCTCTTTTACCAATACCTTAATCCCATTCATAAGAGAGCTCCCATGACCTAACTGCTTTCTAAAGGCCCGATCTCCTAGCATAGCTGCATTGAAAAATATGTTTCAGTATGAATTTGCTAGATACAGACATGGAAGCCATAGGGAATGTACAGAGGCCTAGGAAATATCCTATAACTGCAGGGTGCTAGACATCTCATGATGCATAGGGTGTCCTCACAACAAAAAAATCAGCCTGTCCAAATATGAGCTATGCCCAGGTTCAGAAACCCTGACCTACACTGAAGCACTCCTAAAATTTAAGCCTGATTCTTCTTGGTGCCAGATAGTTTTAAGTGAGTTTTTAAAACTTCTTTAAAGTCTGCCAAGCCAGAGTATGCTGTTGTTACTAACACTTTCATATCAAAATGCCAAGGACCTAACATTTGGTCTGTTTCTTTTTTCCAACTCAGGAAACTTTTATCTGTACTCTGGTAGTGTTTCTCAAAGTAGTCTTTAGGCCAGTGGTCAGTTACAAGAATTCCCTGGGATATTTCAGTGTCAGGGAAGTGCAGTGCCGAGGAGCGGTGAGCAATGGTGCAGGCGAACCTTCCCACCAACACCCACCGCATGACTCCACTGTGCCCTACTTGCCCAGTCTGTTTGTGATAACTAAATCTTGGAAACAACCCAAACACCCATTGACTGGATACTGGATAAAGAAGATGTGGGGTTTTTAATAAAATGGAGTATTACTCTGCCGTAAAGAATGAGAAGTTTGAGTCATTTATACTCAAATGGATGTACTTAGAGGACATACTTGTAAGTGAAATAAATAGGTCACAGATGTGTAAATACTGTATCTTTTCTCTGGTATGAGAAACTGAAGATATAAAAGAGTTCTAGAGTATGATAGATACTGTGAAATAGAAAATTCTCAAATGGTAAAGGGGGTAGGGGAACATAATATGGGAAAATTATGATGGTTAAACAAAAGGAAGCAAGGTTTATGTATATATGGGGCGGGGGATGGTAGGGTGGGTAGGGGAATGGGAAAAAATGAGAATTAAGATGTGTCATATACTGCTACAAATTTTCAATGTCAATTGCAATCATGATGTGTATATAAAATGTACCAATGAAATCAATAAAAAAAGAATTCCCTGAGAGAGAAAAATACTGATCTAAAAAGTGTCAGTCTTCACATCAGTCATCCTAGGGCCATCATATGAAATTCCCTAGACTCTTATTTCTTTAGTTCTTTCTTCTACTGGGAAGTATAGGAATCAGAAGTTGTAGAATATTTGGCTCTGCCTCAAGTCATTCTCAGTTAGAAAGAGTGTGGGAAGCGGCTGCTACTGAGACTGTTTGTGGCCTATCTTGTTCAACTTCCTGCCATAACAGGTGATCTCATTCTTTCTCTGTCTCGCTTCGCTTACAATGAATTTAAAATGCCTTCAAGGGCCGGAGGGTTAGCTCAGTGGTTCCGGCGCCTGCCTCGCAAGTGCAAGGTCTTGAGTTCGATCCCCGGTAACCATATACAGTGCTGGGCGTGGTGACTCACGCCCACCAGCCATCAAAGCACATACCACAGTGCCGGACGTGGTGACTCATGCCTGTAATCCCAGCACTCAGGAGGCAAAGGCAGGAGGATTGCTGAGTTCGAGGCTTGCCTGGACTACATAGTGAGCTCAGGGCCAGCCTGAACTACAAAGCGAGACCCTGTCTCAAAAAATAAAATAAAATAAAACAAAATAAAATAAAATAAAATGCCTTCAGCATTTGCCTTGAGTTTTCTTTACTGATTGCCTTTTATTAAACATATTGATACTCATTAAACACCACTACTGCCATGCTAAAGGCTGCAGACGTAGGAAAACCCCCAAATGACAGAGGTCCTTGAGCAACTCATTGTCTGTTGGAAGAATTCTGAGTTCTGCTGATACTTTCCTTTTCATGTAACCCAGAAGTAATCCTGGATCATATTTTGTTACTCATTTCTCTCAATTTGGCTTCTATGTTTTGATTTCTCAGGCTAGGACTGCCAGATTTTTTTTAAAAAAAGAGTATGTGGTTAAATGCACATTTCAGGTAAATTTTTACCATAGTGGAAATGTTTATTGTACATATTTATACTTATTTTTTCATGTTTACCTGAAATTCAAATTTAACTGGGTAGCTTGTATTTTTATTTGTTAGATCTTGCAACCCTGTTTAGGGAAAGGACTCTTCAATATCTTCTGTATGTCTGCAAGGACATATGTCACAGAGTTGGCTGAGCAGTCCGTAGGCATTGGCTGTCTTATTCCTTTGAGGTAGATAATAAAATATTCTCTCTGAAAGGATAAGGACAGTAATTTATTACCAGTTTACATTCACATCATAGTTCAGTCAGTTGGGATCTGGAACAGGCTTCTAGGAAGTGATGGTGTTTCCTAGGTGACTTCTAGAATAACTGATTGGGAGAGGAGAGAAGCCAGGCCCTAGGAATTTCTCACCAGAAGGGTGGAGTGGATGAAAGTTTGTCTTTTAATCCCTAACGTGCAAATCTTGAGTTTTCCAAAGGGCAATGGCATTGTATATTGTTTGGGGAGTGCAGCTACTCATACAGACTTGACCTGGGAAACAGTCCTCCTCTGCAGGGGTGGTCATCATCTTCCACAGGATCGTGCTTCAGAAAGGACCCATGCAGCAAGTGAGGGAGAAAGGCCAAATCAACCCTGGCAGTCAATGGGGTGACAGATGTGACAGCCAGATCGCCCTCACATCCTGGTATTGTACATTGCTAATGTAGGACACAACTTATTCTAACCTTAATTATATGGGTAACTAGTCATGTAAATTTAACCTCCAATAGTTTGTTTATAATCTAGTACTTTGCTATTAATGAACATTATTCAATTTCTGCAGTGAACATTGTGAGTGAGAAGTCTGGATGCTACACTGAAATCACAAAGAAACATGGTCCTTGCCAAAAGGCATCCATCCTGAGCCCAGCAGGTCAGATTCTGTGAGTATTGGATTTTGGAGCTTCAAAATGCTGGGCTACCTAGGATTGGCAGTAAAGGCCCTGGAGCTGCAGTCACACAAAATGCTGTGACAGCTTCATAGCATTTGAGTTCTTTTCTTGCTTGATTTTCTGAGCCAAGACTCTGTGTTCTGGATAAATGGGTCTTCTCATTTGCAAGAGGAATGGGTGACAGAAGTGAGATTACATCTCCTTCTTCAGGTGGGCTGCTATAAGGGTGACAGGGGAGGTCAGGTGGCTTTTCCTCACGCCATTAGTCCTCTTCAGGTTGAAGAGTATTAGCTTCTCACATGTCTTGAAGTGGGAGATTTATTTGTTCTTGTTCTAGGTGCTCTTCAAGTAGAGAATAAGTGGAATAATTTACTAAAGTGAGGAAGACAGAAAAACTTAACATTTTTTAGAATACAGCATGCCCTCTATTACTCAACCAGTGGCACAAATTCAAGTGATGACCAATTTTCAAATCATTTGAACATATTAAAGTGTGCTTAATAAAATCGGAGTCAATGCATTTCCCAAAATAATCTTTTTCTAGAAAATTTTCATAAATATACAAAAGTAGAAAGACTTGCATAATGAATCTTCCATGTACCAATCATCTGGTTTCAACATCTATCACTATTTTCCCAGTTTTACCTGCAGCTACCACCACTTTTTTCTAGAATATTTTAAAAACACATTTAAGGGGGCTGGAGATTTAGGTCAGTGGTTTCGGCACCTGCCTTGCAAGCGCAAGGTCCTGAGTTTGATCCTGGTAACCACATACAGTGCTGGGCGTGGTGACTCATGCCCACCAACAATCAACCAGCAATAAGCACCACATACCACAATGCTGGGCGTGGTGGCTCACGCCTGTAATCCCAGCACTCGGGAGGCAGAGACAGGAGGATTGCGGAGTTCGAGGCTTGCCTGGGCTACATAGTGAGCTCAGGGCCAGCCTGAACTACAAAGTGAGACCCTGTTTCAAAAAAAAAAAAAACACACATTTAAGACAATATGTCATTTTATACTCAAATACTTGTGTGTGCATCTCTAACTGGTAAGGACATTTCTGTATGACTATCATTGTGCTTATATAGATAAAATGAGCAAGAATGAGCTTGACAACGGCTGCTAACCAATCTGCATTCAAATTTGCCTGGATGTTGCCAAAATAGTGTGTTTAATCAGGTTTCAAACAAGTCTGTACATACTGTGATGGGCTGAATTTCTTAAGTCTCTTTTATAATAAGCATAATTTAACATTTTTCCATTGTATAACTTAGAAAACATTCCATGATTTCAGAGAATCTTGAGGTCCTTAGTATAGCATTTATTACCCTATACATGGTTAGATATCCATGAATAAGAGTTTATAATATAAAGAACCTCCTTTTGAGTCAGCAATATCCATTTTCTAATTGATGAATAACAATTGTGTGTATTTATAGTGTATAATGTGATATTTGTGGTGAGAAGGTTAAAAATCTATTCTTAAAATGTATTCCAAGTGATACACAATATACAGTGGGAGAAGATATTCTCAAATTCATATCTTATTTTCATGGCTTGTATTTAGATGTCACCTCAAAGCCTTAGGGGGTCACAGGTGGGGCTTTGGAGGTGGCTGGATCCAGGGTGTGTGATGATGGGATTAAGGATGTGATGCTGGGACTAATGGTGCAATGCTAGGGTTTGGGGTGCCCCACCCACCATATGAATGCTACCCACCATTTGGAACAGAATATAAGGGACAGAAAGAGAGATACTGCTGTGACTTGCTGCTTTGCTACTTCCCTGCTGACTGCTTCTGCCTGCCCCACTTTACCATCAACTGTTTCTCCTCTGTGATTCCCCTCTGCTGTGCCACATAGCTTAGACCCAGCCAACTATGCACTGAAACCTCTACAAACTGTGAGCCAAAATAAACCTTTCCTTCTTTAACTTTGGGTGTTGGGTATTTTGTCTCAGCAATGAGAAAAATAATAAGACATTGCTAAAGAGTTAATAACCAAAATATATAAGAAATCCAGACAGTTCAATAGCAAAAAACTAGTAAACTGATTTAAAAAGAGACAATGACTCTGAATATACATTTTTTCCAAAGAACACATATAAAAAGCCAACAGGTGACTAGAGATGTAGCTCAGTGGTAGAGTTCTGGGGTTGGGTCTTTCAGTTCTCAGCACTGAAAAAGCAAACCAAAATACAAAGCCCGACAAGGATAAAAAAAGGATGCTCAACATTACTAATCATTAGAGAAATGCAGATCAAAGCCACAGTGAGTTATCACCTTGTACTTTTAGTGTGGTTATTAGTAAAAAGCAAAACAAAACAAAACCCAAGAGCTAATAGGTTCGGTGAAAGTGCAGTGAAAAAGGAATCTCATACACTGTTATGGGAATGTAAATTACAAGTACCACTGAAAACATATGGAAAGCTATAAAAAAATACAGGCAGAACTACCCCATCATCCAGCAATTGCATTTCTGGCTATGTATCTAAAGGAATGAAGTCAGTATGTCAATCATCTGCACACCCACGCTCATTGTAGCATTATTTATGATAGCTGAGAGGTGAAAACAATCTAAGTGTCAATGAAAAATATGAATTACTGTACATATTGGGTTATTATATATATGCAATATATATACAATGGAACATCATTCAGTAATAAAAAGAACACAGTTTTATTATTTATGACAATATAGATAAAACTGGAGGACATTGTATGTAATAAGCCACAAAGAGAAAGGATGGTGCCTCATCTCACTTGTATGTGGAATCTAAAAATGTCAAATTCATAGAAGCAGAGAGTAGAATGGTGGTTGTCAGGGACTAGGGCCAGAGGAAATGGAGAAATGTTAATGAAATAGTACCAACTTTCAAATATAGGTCGAATAACATTTTGAGGATCTAGGGTACAGAATAGTGACTATACTATAATGAATAACACAGAATTCTGCTGTGTATTTAAAATCTTTTAAGAGAGTTGATCTTAGGTGTTTTGAGTATCTGTGCATATATGGAGATAAAAACACAAACACAAATAGTAATTATGTATTGACTAATGTGTTGATTTCCTTGTGATTTTAAAATATTTATGTATATAAAATTATCTCCTCATGCTCTAAGCATATATGATTTTAACTGTCAAGTATAGCTCAATAAAGCCTGAAAAATTAATATTAAAGAACTATATTTGCATCCAACAGTGCCAGATTTCTGCCTCTTATATTTTTACCTACCCACAGTGTGTCTGGATATTTTAAGGCAAAACTACTGTTATTTTCATAATATTTTTGAAAAATTTCTAAAACTAGTATAATTATTGTGTATGGTAAATATGTATGTACCAATACAATTTTATACATAGGCATAAAGTTAACAGGGTGCATCCAAAACCTATATAATGAAAATTGTAAAACAGTTAGGAAACACACAAAGTTATAGTTGAACATAATCAGTTCATGTTTTTAGATAAGAAAGAATCAACAGCAGAAACATATTGGTTCTTCTTAAATTAATTTGACAAGATCTCAAAAATGTACCCATCAGGCCCTTTGGGAATTACCTAAATCGATGAAAGGTGTTTTTCTTCTGGGACTCAGTCTTCAACTTCCTGGCCTTTCCCTCTTCCCTCCAAAGATATGGATCCTGAGAACACTGTACTCCACCTCCTACTTGCTTCTCAGGTAATATAGTGTCTGAATTACTTTCTCCTTGCTGGGGTGCAATACATGAGCCCCAGAACTTAAAGGAAAAAAGATTTATTTGGCTCACAGTTTGTAGAGGTTTCAGTCCATAGCTGGCTGGCTTCAAGGCAGGGCAGGATGGCACAGGGGAAACAGTCCATGGTGTGGAGATCAGACACAGAAAGAAATTTCCACCTCCTCTAACCAGGCTTCACCTTGCAAGCCCCATTTAGCTATAAATCTGTGTACCCGGCCTGGTCTGGTTACCGTGCTGTCTCCGTAATCCGATGGCCTTAGGAGGGTGAGTGGTGACGCGGAATTAAGCAACAGGGGCTTCACGTGCTTGGTAAGCTTCTTTATTAATTCTGGTATCAGTGAGGTTACCCACATTCATATAGGGCGCCTTAGGATATGATTGGCCTGTGTCACCTGCGTCCCCTGCGTCACCTACGTCACCTGTGTCTGTGCGTGCCTATGGTTTCTTAAAGGGGCACTACCTCTTTTTCATCCACCAGGAGAGACTAAGGGTTTGGCTACAAATCTGTCACTATTCTAATGCAGTAATGAGAATCACATCCCCCATGATCCAATCACCTCTACAAAGTCCCATGTGTGATTACATGAGGCTTTGCAGGGACATCTAGATAGAAAGCCGAACATACAGAATGCTCAGTCCTGTAGAGTTAGACACATTATCTCCAGCTTCATGCTACATGCACTAGGCCATTCTTCTTGTAGTGTCTCTATTCTGCTCTTCTTCATGAAATATTATTTCTTTCCTTGTGGATAAGGGGACTTAGCCTGAGAGAACATGGTGATATATCTTATGAAGAAGCTCTGTCCCCAAGTCACAGTCAACTGCTGGGCCACAATCCTGGCTGCAACTCTTCAGACAAGTTGGTCTCAGTGGAATTTTCTAAACCTCTTAATTTTGTGACATACACATACACAATTCTCTTAAGGTAAGTCATGGGTATCCATCTGTCATTTGTTCCCTGCTAACTTCAGTCCAGGCCCTGGCCCTGGGCTAAGTCTTTTTCTTTGGCATCTTAAACCAGCCTATGGACTTCTGAGTTGGATCTCAATTCTCTAGATCAACTTCCTGTGAAGGACCTTGACCTGGGTAAAGTGGGCTCCTCCCTACTCTTGGTTACTTGAGGATATAACTCCCCCCTAAGCAACTCCTTAGGGCAAAAGCAAGTTCTTCATCCCCTCATGAGTTCCCCAGTTCCATTTTGTTCCTCCTAAAGAGGAGATTTGGGCTCTGTCAGATTAGGACCCAAGCTAATCCTGTATACACACTGTGAAGAAGCAGTCTTCTGGCCGGAGGGTTAGCTCAGTGGTTCCGGCGCCTGCCTCGCAAGCGCAAGGTCCTGAGTTCAATCCCCGGAAACCACATACAATGCTGGGCGTGGAGACTCATGCCCACCAGCAATCAACACCGCATACCACAATGCCGGGCGTGGTGGCTCATGCCTGTAATCCCAGCACTCGGGAGGCAGGGACAGGAGGACTGCTGAGTTCGTGGCGGCTTGCCTGAGCACCATAGTGAGCTCAGGGCCAGCCTGAACTACAAAGCGAGACCCTGTCTCCAAAAAGCAAAAAAAAAAAAAAAGAAGCAGTCTTCTAACACTTCCAGTTGAGCCTTATTGAAGAGCTGTCCTGATCCTGATGGCAGGACTCCCTTAATTTTATGTTAAAAAATAAACAGAGCAGTTAGTAAAAACAAACTGTTAAGCTCAAAAGAATATAATATTTAAAAATGTCTTGCCCTATCAAGCTTTTACATTTAAAAATGCAAGATGTACCAATTAAATACTATCTGGTGAATTCTGCCTGCCTCTTTGTTAAAACCTCCTGTGGCATCACAAGAGACTTTTGATACTTCCAAGATGTCTTCCTTGGTGGAACGTGAGTCCCATGAGGGCAGAGGCAGCCTCTGTCTTGTTCTTCTCTTCACCAGGGCTCACATAACAAGTGTTCAATAAATAATGGTATTACAAACACACATTATACCTAACATATTCTGTTGCTATAACAAAATACTTGAGGCCAAATAATTTATAAAGGAATGAAGTTTATTTTGGCTTATTGCTCTGAAGGTTCAAGAGCATGGCACAGACATCTATTTCAGGCATGATGGAAAAAGGAAAGATGACATGTGTGCAAAACAGGGATATGTGCAAGAAATGTGCCAGCTATACTTTATGACAACAAACTCTTACAATAACTAACTTACTCTCAAGGGAACTACATTAATGTTTTCTTAAGGGTGGATCTCCTATGACCTAAGGTTTTAAAAGTCAAAGTAGATCTCAGTGTCATTACTTTTGAGAAATTAAGCCTAAACATGTGTTTTGGTGGGAACAAACTATGTTCAACTCATAGCAAAACCTTCTAACTACAAGTGCTCTTAAATGGGTAAGGGACTCTAGACCTTAGAGTTGCTTTTGGAACTAATGGAAAATCAGAGGCCTGGAGTAGAAGAAACTGTGCCTCAAAAGGTGTTAATAGGCCAGCAGAATTGGTTTTACCTGGAGTGTGTTAGAAATGTGCTTCCTTATAACCCACCCCAGACATGGGTGATTTCTATGCATATTCAAGTTTAACAAGCTCTGTTTTCCAGAGAAGCCTTAGAAATGATAAGAAAATAAGAAAATCACGCAACAGGTATCAGATAACACTAAGATTAATCTAAGTTTAATTGCAGTTAGAAATTAGAAGATGGTAAACAGAATAAAATATCTGCTCACAGAAATCATAACAAAAATTTTAAAGTGTGAGGAAACACTTCAACATACAGGTAGGTGAGGCTTATAGAACATTGTCTAACTACAGTGAAAAAAAGGAGCTTATCATTACACATCATAGTGAAAATCCTAGAAGTCCAGACAAAGAATTTTAAAAGCTGTCAGAGAAAAGCAAAACGTCAAATATAAAGGTAACCCCATCAGGATTACAGCCAATTTCTCAACACAAACTTTAAAGGTAAGGAAAGCATGGAGTGAGATGTTTCAAGGCCTAAAATCAAAGAACTTCTAACACAGGCTAATATCCTCCAAAACTCTTTCCAAATTGATGGAGAAATAAGAACACTCCACAACAAATAAACCTTAAGAGGTGCATGAACATGAGACCAGTACTCAAAAAGACAAAACAAAACAAATAGCCCTCAAAAATATCCTAAGCAGGGCCAGAGATTTAGCTCAGTGGTTCCGGTGACTGCCTCGCAAGCACAAGGTCCTGAGTTCGATCCCGGTAACCACATACAGTGCTGGGCGTGGTGACTCACACCCACCAGCTATCAATACCACATACCACAGTGCCGGGCGTGGTGGCTCACGCCTGTAATCCCAGCACTCGGGAGGCAGAGACAGGAGGATTGCTGAGTTCCAGGCTTGCCTGGGCTACATAGTGAGCTCAGGGCCAGCCTGAACTACAAAGCGAGACCCTGTCTCAAAAGCAAAAAAAAAAAAAAAAAAAAAAATTTATAAACACCTGCAAACTAAACAATAGCCTCTTGAGCATTCGATGAATCACAGAGAAAACAAGAAAGAAATTGAGTCCTGGAAACAAATGACAATGTCAGTGCAACACACCAGAATTTATGAAATACAGTGTAAGCATTCCTAAGGGGAAATTTTATTGCAGTCTGTGCTTACATTAGAAAAGTAGAGTGAGATCAAACAAATGATGAACCTCAAGATAACTGAAAAACAACAGTCCAAACCTAGTTTAAAGAGGAAAATAAATCATAAAGATCACAGTGGAAATTAGTGAAATTGAGACTAGGAAAACAATATAATGAATCAGCGAGTTAAAGAACTCTTCTTTGAAAGAATAAACAAAGTAGATAAACACTTAGCCAAACTAACCAAAAGAAGGAGAGAAAAGACTCACATCAAAGCAATTAGAAGTAAAAAGGTGCAATCACAATGGATACCATCAAAATCAAGAAAATCTAGTAACTATGAAAAATTATACTCCAACCAAATGGAGAATCTTAAACAAATGGACAGATTCATAGACATATGTGAATTACCAAAACTGAACCAAGAAGTCTTAAAAATTTGGAACAATCCAATAACATGCAATGAAACTGAAACAGTATGAGAAAACCTAACTAAGAAAAGCCCGGGGCTGCAGAGATTTACTGCTGAATTCAAAAAGATTTTCAGGGAAAGTGTAACACCAGTACTTCTCAAACTCTTTAATGAAAATGAAAGAGAAAGAGTGCTTCCAAACTCAGTTTTGGAAGCCAGCATCATTATGAGTCCAAAACCAGACAAAGACCAACTAGAAAAAGAAAACTACAGGCCAATGTGCTCAGTAAACAAAGATGAAGAAAATCTTCAGTAAGATATTGTCAAATAGAATGCAACAAATCTTCAAAAGGATCGTACATCATGACCAAGTAGGGTTAATGCCAAGGTTGCAAGGGTGGTTCAACATGTACAATACAATAAATCTAATATAGCATATAAATAGAAGCAAGTATAAAAACCACATGATCGTATCAATAAATGCAGAAAAAGCTTGACAAAATACAATACACATTCATGCCACCACTTAAGAAAATAGTTATAGAGGACCTTATATGAATCAGATAAAAGCCATTTTATGACAAATCAGTGGTTAACATCGTATTAAATGGCAAAAAGCTGAAAGCTTTCATTCTAAGATCAGGAACAAGACAAGGATGCCCATTATCACCATTTCTGCTCAATATAGTGCTTAAAACTAGCTAGAGCAATCAGACAAGAGAAGGAAATAAAAGGGATATGCACAGGAAAGAAAAAATCAAATTATCATTGTTTGCATATGATATGATTCTTTACATTGAAGGCTTTCAAAAATCCCACAAAAAGGGGCCAGAGGGTTAGCTCAGTGGTTCCGGCGCCTGCCTCGCAAGCGTAAGGACCTGAGTTCGATCCCCGGTTACCACATATAATGCT